>WEDG01011722.1:0-23807 GCA_017591395.1 Schistocephalus solidus
AGAGAGGAGACACTGACAGAAAAATATGGGTAGATTGATAACGTCTGTTTCGGGCTTATTCTGCCTTCATTCAGACTACCAGCTGCGACTGGAAACACAAACATGCACTCGAGTACGGCGCAGACAGTCCACACACTGGGTCTAGCAGATGGGTCATAAGCACTTCATTGAACCGAAGTTCATCAGTGCCTCACCACCTGTCATTCTCTGTCGCTGCAGATCGGGTATTTATTCAAACAGGAATAGGCGCACACCGATCTAGTGGCTTCCCGAAGCAAACAAGCTCCGTATGGGTGGCAAAGGTCACGAACAGGCAACCAATTACCAGACCGAAGTCGGCCAAGTTATAATTGCAGAGAGGAGACACGACAGAGAATATGGGTAGATTGATACAGTCTGTTTCGGGTTTATTCTGCCTTCATTCAGCCAATCATAACCCTGACTACCAGCTGGGACTGGAAACACAAACATGCACTCGAGTACGGCGCAGACAGTTCACACACTGGGTCTAGCAGATGGGTCATAAGCACTTCATTGAACCGAAGTTCATCAGTGCCTCACCACCTGTCATTCTCTGTCACTGCAGATCGGGTATTTATTCAAACAGGAATAGGCGCACACCGATCTAGTGGCTTCCCGAAGCAAACAAGCTCCGTATGGGTGGCAAAGGTCACGGACAGGCAACCAATTATATATATATATATATATATATATATATATATATATATATATATATATATAAAGAAGGCTCATCGGAAAATCGAGGGATTACTCGTGAATTTTCAAGCTGGTTACACCAGCACGTCCTCGGACGAAATGAGAAGTGAGAGTTGGGATTGTCACGCTGGAGGGTTTAGGGGCACAGATGTAACATGGACAGACTGACGCCATGGGGAGTTTGGGGGGCCGTTAATCCTGTTACGATAGCTGTCGCATGTAAGGGGAGGGATGCAAGAGTTTTGATAGCAAGTCACGTGGCGGGAGATGCAGAGCCAGTGAGGTTACACCTGGCTGGGCACGGATAAGCAGTTGTTGATTTTAAGGTGGGTGCAAGTCAATGGACCGTGCACGCAGACCTTCGTAATGCGCATCCATATCGACGTGCCGGTTGATACTGTTTGTGCCTGAGTGGCAAGCTTCGAGGAATTCGCGTGCCTGTTTGGTGCTAGCCATGGCGATTACTTCAGTTCCCTCCTAATTGAAGCGGCGGTCGCAATCAATGGCTTACGCAAACACGAGAGACAAGGGATCACGTCGGCGGATGGCCATTTTGTGTTCGTTTATGCGGGTCCCGAGTCGTCAGCCTGTATGGCCTACGTTAGCGCAAGAGCAATTCGCACATGGAATGCGTTAAATAACATTGGTTTTTTGCTCTTTGGGTACGGGATATTTAACACGTGATAGTGCTGCCCGCAAGGAGGACGCTGGATTGTGAGTGATGCAGATGCCAAATCGGTCTAATTGTCGGGCGATCGTTTCCGAAATGCCCTGCATGTATGGCAATGAATGAAATTTCCTCGGTACTACTTCTCCATTAGAGCTGTGATATTGTGGTTGCCTGTGACTTCGGAGACAGTTTTTCACGAAGCTTATCGGATATCCGTTAGATCGAAATATTTGGTATAAATAGGCAAGTTCTTTATTAAGTAGATACTCGCTGTTACAGTATATATCTATATATACTATCGGATTTTCCTAACATACACATGAAGAAAAAGTATCTTTCTATTTTGAATGGTTTCTCATTGTTAAATATTTTAAGATGGTGAAATATTTGTTCCTAAAGCATCATGGTTTTCCATTTATTAATGATACTTTTAAACTGTATGTTGTCACACACAGCCATTGCAAAATTTTATGAGCACCATATAAGCTCGTTACAATAACGTAAGGGAATGTGGGAGTTTCCTTAAACAGTCTTTTATACCATGTAGATAGAAAACCTTTAATGCAAATCGGGTTCAAAATTATTGGAGACTTGGAGAAATTTGTTTAACAGAAAGCTACCTTTTCTTCGATTATAAAATTTAAAGAATTGGTAAACTGTTACCAAATTCTTATAAGAGAGAATATTTTTGCGCATGTTTTTTTATAAATCATCTTTGAATATGTAAGGGCATAAAAAATCAATGGGAAAATGCGTGCTACCTAAGCAGTCATTTGTAAAGAGTGCGATTTTCCTAGACGACCGGAAAGAAGCTCATTTAGAAGCTGGCGTTCTACGGTGACTGGAGTGTGGTCGGATTATACTCCACGACAATTGATCTTAGAACTCTACGTAAGCAACCGTTTTAAGCTGAAGACTCGCAACAGAATTTCTCTAATTTTTAATGAGATAGCACCCCTCCGAGATGAGAAATCGCTTATCCAGCTAATGCGGCCTACTCTCCAGAAGTCAGTAGAGCAGTGAAACGGCATTCCTTCTTTGCTGCAGAACCAGGCTTCCTAAGAAGAGTACCAGGCACTTTAGACACGGCATGGCGGAGAGAGAGATTGAAAATAAAGCTGCTTTAGGGTGTACAGGGTTAATAGCCTACCTGTGTATAACTTTTTTCTTTTTAGTATATTTGGGCTTCTTTCATAGGAGGGGTGTTCAACAATTGGGTTACGGGATATTTTAGTCCCTTTTCATCTGAGATTACCATTGCGAGTCCTCACCAGGAGTCGCGCAGAGACCAATAATCAGGTAAAAGGGGTTTTGTGGGAGACCAGGATGGCGATTTCTGAATTAAAATACATCGTCCTAATCGACTGAGAGTCAGGTTTCAATTCAATCTTCTTTATGCGACCTTGCACACCTGTGAGATGTCAACGGCTCCCCCTAATTTGTTTGACTAATGGTGCTTGTGTTTGGGAACCCAGATCATACACGTGGCACGCGAAGACGAGTTCAATGTGCCTGTCAGATGCTGAGCTCCTTCTGCGAACCGTTCAACTGACTGGCTTGGGAAGTGGCTGGGGCGTGAGAATGGGAGAAGAAAGAGAGTTCGACGGCTCAGCGCAGTTTTCTTACTACAAACAACCTGACGTGCTTGAGGCTATCACGATGCGCTACAAGCCGTGACTCTGAAGGTTGCCAACTGACGGGATAACTCGGACCACTCACCCAACCCAGTGTGTTTTTTTGTGTGGCGGTCGACTAGCGGACTGAAAGGCAGGCGACTATTGATTATTATTAATATAGCCTCTGTAGCACTTCCAATACGTGTAAATCTGAGTCGGCGTGATGGTAACATGGGGTTGGTTCCAGTCACGCCAGTTGCCTTCGCACTCTCCTGTCTTCGATCTTCTTGACTTGGTCATGACCCCGGGTACAGGTGTGGGAGAGTGCGATTTATGCAACACAAGTCTACCAACTCTAAAATATAATTAGCGTGCAGCTCACGTCCCTGCAACGCCTTGCCATGGGGCACACGATGGCCTGGTCGAAACCGACAGTCGAACTGCCGTAACACAGTGTAATCATCCAGCCATAACCAATCCAATATGTGCATGAACAAAGAATATGGGTTTAAATCTCAGAGTATTCATCCCTGGGGTTGACTATGGCTGGCTGTGAATGCGGTTGCGGTTACTTTTTATATCTTCTTCAGTCGTTGCGTAGCATACGACGTACTCATACGTGCTTTAGTTTATCACATTAAAAAACACCAGTGGTTAACATTGAAAATCAAGACGCAGATTATCGAAACTATTTGTGCGACTTGCAGTAATCCACCATTTACTAGCAGTAAATTAAGCTTATTTAGACTGCGTATGCGTAGCCTGTTTGCCTACCTTGGGTTGATTAAAAAATTTCTTTAATTCGCTGTGAAATCAGGAAACCCATCCACTTTTGTTCGTGTTCAGAGGACATTTTGGTAAAAGATAGACACCACCGAGGCTTCGTGCTTATGCCAGATTTTGAATCCTGGAGGGTAGCATTCAAGTCTGCGAAAGCCGCTGCAGATTTTAATGGGAAATTTCACTGTTAAAAGTCTCATGAATACATGTGTAGGCGTCGATAAGTGAGAAAACACTTTTTAAAAGTAAAAATCCAAGCCAGTGGAAGGTCGTCCATTCAACGGCCAAATATCCAATCTGTGGTCGTAAAGAGCAGGGTTTCGGCGGTGAAAAGGCCTGTATTCCTCAGATGTCACCTTTTTCTAACAAACGCGCGGCATTTTCTCCACTGTGCTTTTACAACAGGGGCGGTACGTAGGTCTTATTCCACATTGCTTCTTAAAAATCTTATGATCAAATGGTAGGGAAAACAGAATGTTCGGGCTTAATTTTGAACAATATTACGAAATGCCTAAATGGCGATGCTCCAAAGTTTCCAGCTGGCCAGTAACTGCTGGCCTTTAACCCCCAGCATCAAAGTAGAGATTATATGTGCGTAAACATTCGAGAATCACTGTTGTATATGCACACATACTGTATCTGAATCGGCCAATGTTTTTCCAGAGTGTATTTTTGTACAAAAATGCAGTTGGTTAGGGGAACTTAAATGCGGGTGACCGACGTACCGGCAAACCTTTTTTTAACATGCGTTGCGATGGATGCACAAGTATCCAACCAGGCTAATGAGTGAGTAGAAAACGCGCATGCAATGCACACACGCGGGATTTTTGCAAAATTTGAATTCCACAAGGGTGAGGTTACAACATTTAAATTCAGCAATAGGGTGATGTGAAAGTTTGCGAGAATGATGATTCCCAGGTCTATTTGACGCAAAAGAAGAGACGACTCGTGGGAAAGTCCACAGAAGATGACGAAAAAAACACATCAAACCAAATGTATGTCAGTCTCCTGTTCAGCCGTCAAGATCTTCTGATTTAAACGTTCAGTTTGTGTCAAGAACTGTAGGAGCTGTTAACACACTGCAAGTTTCACCTGAACTATCACAGCCCAGGGAAAAAATTAGTTTGGGGCAAAGAATTCTATCTCAGCAGTGCAAAAGAAGCGAAGGAAGGAGTTATTTCACGCCGTTGTTACTTAGCCTTCTTCGTTTGAAGATTGTTGTATAGTGTTTGGTATGCTCGCAACAAGTCTATTCAGCGATTACTTTTGCCATCTTCGAAGTTCCGGTCACCTGCAGATTCTGGATTGTCTTATAGTGAGTTCTGTGCTTCACAGAGTTGATTGGCATCCATGACGTGACAAGCAATTCAAAATGAATGATGGCAACGTTACATGGCAGCCGTCTATGCTTGTAGAATTTTACGGTTGGAATGCTCAGTAAAATTGGCGAAGCAGCAACTCCCTTTAAGACTCTCGTTTATCTGAAAGATCCCACGGTAGAATGTTTTGCAAGGAAGCCCTTTTGGTCGCCCATTTAAATCTACTAAAGATGGGACTCTCATTATACAGCAATCAGTCTGAAAACAGAAACGAGACAGTAAGGAATCGGTGAATGATACAGTCTACTAGTCTTTCATCAAGCTTTTACACTTATCCAACACTCATCAATACAATCTAACTGACATGGAACATGCAAGTGACATGTAAGGTGAACATCAAGGAGTACATTAGTTATTTTAGGTGAATTCTGCGCGAATACTGGTAGCATTCTACCGTACTCCATCGGTCTGAATAGCTTAAAAGTAGGCCGTTTAGCCAGCTTGATCACTAGGTGGAAATCGCAAGGGCTCTTTTAATTGTACACAGACACGCTAAACGAGAGCACACTGAAGACTGGGTGATGAGATTTTGTATACATATACGCACCCTGACATTGCCACCAAAGAAAATGGAGACTAGAATGGCCATTTCTGGCTTAGTATTCGTCGTCAGTCAGCCATAACCAACCGAGGCTCGAACCAGTGACCTCTTAGTTAGAAATCCAATGCTGTCACCCACTGCGCCATGCGCTCGTTGTCTTGGCAGTTTTGATTGCATTCATCATCTTCTGAAGAAGACGTAGAAGAGAGGGCGAGTTTATGGGCCAAAACTGTATTTGCACAGACTTTTCTGAAATATTTCTCGCTTCCATCATCAGAGTATTCTGATGGCTGCTTCTCGTGGTCTTAAATTAGTCCGTCTTGCTGATAGCCTTGTATTATAGCCGTGCTGTTTACATGAAGTTTGACCTGCCCGTTCGCAGCTGTCTAAGCTTGACCTCCGAAGGGCTCGCCTCTGTCTGGTTACTTGCCGAAGCAATTGGTCTTCAGCTTGTTCTCCCCGAAGTTCTGGGCCAGATATGTCGGCAAAACGTTCGCCATAATCAAGAGGAACCGCGTGCAGGCTTTCAAGGCATCGTTGGATTCAATCTTTCCAGGTATGCAGTATACCATGGAAGAAGAATTCAACAATCATTCGCCCTTCCTTGACGTCAAAGTTACAAAACCGCACGTGCCTTATGAAACCTCATTTTGGGATGTTGAGTGGATAAAATCCAAGATTCTGGCTCGCATTCCCCTGCGTCAATAAAGTTCCAGAGGCTACGGCGGGGCTCATAAAAGAGAATACCAATCAGGCAGTATGTTATGATGCCCAAGAAACCACTACCAGTAACAGAGCGATCAGCAGTGGTCTACAGCATACCATGCAAACATTGTAATGCGAGGTATGTTAGTGAAACGGTCAAACGCCTGGGAAAAACAATGCACGAACACATGCCTGCAATAAACCACAAGCACAAACTGCCTTTGGCCTATCGTCACGACCAGCATCCGGATCACGGTTCCGCCGTTGAGAAAGCGAGGGTGATCGGCCGAGCCAATGAGAAGGTGCCCGAAATGGTGCCCGATTGGCCCTCGACTGGCACACTAAACCGAACTATAGACCTGCTCTCTTCCTACCAGGCGCTTCGTATAAGGCTCAGATCGGTTCGGACAGGGCCAAACAAGTATGCGGAACCGAAAGCCGACGCTCACGGAAAAGAGAAGAAGTGGCTGGAGATCACGTGACCAACACCGAACACTGCCTCGTTGATGCACCCGCAATGGGGAAAGCAGCTCACACGAACAGTAACGACTGATCAGTACGTCGAGCGACGTGGAGACGCCAACAGACACGCTGACTTGCCTACAACAATGCCGGTCCCTAAGGGAACAACGGTTACGCGAGCCCACCAACGGTCAACCGCGGGGACGACAAAGGGGGTCAGCAGCGAACAGACAGGTCAAATTTCACGGGTCCACCACGGTTATTATACAAGGCAAGCGGCAAGACTGCCTAACTCCGGACTACCAAAATCAGCAACCACAATGCACTGATGATGGAGGCGAGTATGTTTCAGAAACGCCAATAAAACTATATTCCGCTCCATGAGCTTGCCCTCGCTTCCTCTTCATCTTCTTTGATAGGTGGTGAACGCAATAAGATATTTGGGCCTCAAATCTTTAAGCATATATGTATATCTTGAATAACTGAGATAGTATGCATTAAGAGATGATAATGAAAAAAGAAAGTTCGTCGGAAAAATTGAGTTTTACTTGTGAATTTCAAAGCAGGCTACACCGGCCCGTCGTCAGATGAAATAAAAAGTGGGAGTTGGAATTATCACAAAAGAGGTTTTGGTGGGAGCCGACAGGCAGACAGACATCTGTGGGAGAGGGACGAGAAAAGTGTTACGATAAATGTCGGGAGTGAGGAGAGGGTTGTTAAAATCCCGATTGTGAGGAGGAATACCACATTCGTGAAGTTCCACTTGGTCAGACATGGATAAGCTATTGTTGGTTTAAGGTGGGCGTGAGTCAGTGACCCATGCCCATAGACCTTTGTAATGTGCATCCAGATCGACATGGTGGTTGATACTGTTTATGCCAGAATCTCAAGTTTCGAGGAATTCTCGCGCCTGCTTGGTGATAGCCATGACGACGACATCGGTTGTGTCCCACTTAAAGCGGTGATCATAGTCCATGACAGGCGCAAACACGAGAGAAAGGGGATCGAGTTGGCGGATGGCCAGTTTATGTTCGTTTATACGGGTCCCAAATCGTCGACCTCTATGGCCTACATAAGCGCGGGAGCAATTTGCACATGGAATGCGGTAAACGACATTGGTTTGCTGCTCGTTGGGTTTGGGTCTTTAGCTCGCGATAGCGCTGCGCGCAGGGAGGACGCCGGCTTGTGGGCGATGGGGATGTCAAACCAGTTTAAGTGTCTGGCCATCGCTTCAGAAATTCCCTGAATGTCGCGCAGAGAGTATCATTTTCGTGACATCCGACGCTCTGTTGTTGTCTCTGGCGCCTGAGGCAGCTTTTCTTAAAGCTGACCAGGTAGATGGTAAACGAGCACGCACTGTTCGTGCTACGGGGCATACCTGTCGGATTTTGCCTAGGGGTTCACTCTCGAGCCTTGCCAGCAGCCGAACAGCGTCTAGTTTTGTACGCTGAATAAAGTTGCCCACAAAGACAAGGGACTAGTGAGTGAGCCCTAAGACACAATGGGACAAGTACGTCCACTAACGCGATTGGTGAGCACTAGTCTACCCCCGTTATTTTACCCAGTCGCAACCGACACAACATGGAGGCCGTGACACAATTGTAAGGACGTTGGACTTCTAACCAACGGGTCACGGCTTAGAGGGGTATCAAAATCTGGGGTTGAGTTTGACTGGCTGATGAGAAACAGCATGCCCGAAATTGCCAAAAATTGAACGTATTGTTTTTCGTATCAGAATGACTGCAATTGTTAGCACCACAGGATTGATAGGTATTTCAAGGGAAATCTGTCACTGAATGTTATCCATTATCAAAAATGCCAATAAATAAATTAGGCGAAAGGAAAGTTCTCTTAATATACACAAAATTTTATGCTTACACTTTATCTGAAAATTCTATTTAAATTTATAAATTCCAGCTACAACAAGTTATAACGTATTTGCTAAACGCTGCCGTTTAAGAAAATTGGGTATTGCTAAATGAAGTAATAGTACTTTTATATTTCCTTTAATAGTAGGAATGCTTTTTATGGCTGCCTAAACAGGACGTGGGAATATGAACCACCTCGTCCACTTAAAATAGGTGGCCTTACAGTACATTTCAGGAAGGATAACTATACCTGTATCTTAAAGCTAGCACTAACCCTAACATAAGCCTAAACTGTCACCTTTATCTTAACTCTAGTCCTACTCTAATCGTTAACGCGAAAACGACCTTAACCCTCAACGTGATCATGATCCTAATCCCAACTCTGACCTTAACCTCAAACTTGACCCTAATTATAAACATAACTCTAACTCACATCTTAACCCTAAACATATATTTATTGGTAAAAGGCGCAAAACCAAGTGTATAGTGAATGGTTCCTTTTCCCGTTAAGTTTAACATTCCTATTGGGTTGTCTATTAGCTTTTCAAAGTTTTTGTATATGCGTTATTGCCAGTTTGCGAGCGATTATCAATCTTATGTAAATTTCGACATTTTATATGAGTTAGGTCAGATGCTGTAAGTGGAAGATGATAGTGTTAGGGGGTCTACATACAAAAACTCACCTTCAAGTTTCAACCGTTAACAGCCCAGCTACAGTGGGATCTGAATGTCAAAGCAGAAGTTTACTAGATGATAAAATTTAACAGGAAAACGATGATTCACTAGTGATAACGCGAAGACATCTAGAGCTGCTCTTCAGAAAAATAATCTATATGCTATGGTTTCAAAGAGCGTGATTTTCCAAAATAAGAACAATAAAATGAATCCCACATACTTTAGTTGTTGCAGTATTACAGAATATGGAGTCAGACCAGGTTTATAGACTCGATTCACTGAGCAGCGATATTTGATCCGCAAGCTTCACAAACGAGCTCAAGTGTGTGCATTTATTAGTTATTGTTTTAAAAATCCACAAAATTCTGTCAAATGCCACAACTGAGCGACGGGCTGCCTTTATCATCAGCAGAAGTAAGAAAAAACCCGATTTTCGATCTCAGCCATTCCTTAGACGTCTTTTGTTGCTATTTACCGACCAAGTGCTACACTTTCTAACCCCTGACACCGTAACCGGCAGGCCGAAAAAAGCAGCTTAAACCGAGACAGCAGCTGTTGGTGACTGATAAAGTGTCCTCATTATGTCAGACCATCCACCCATACTTTGGACTGCATAGTAAATCAATGGAAAATAGGCGTGCAGAATCAACTGTTAAAATCAGGACGAAGGAGTTAAAGCAGCCAGTCAGGCAGATTTCGCCGCCTTTGATGGGGCTGCTTTCAGAACACGGAAACGGGCGCGCAGAGAACTGATTGCCTTCCAAGAGTAAACTGGTTCTACTCCATGGTGTTAGAGGTCGGGCACATGCAACTGCGGACTAGACGAGTAGCTACAGTAGATGTGCACATACGCTTAACTGTCAGTTGTTCATGTGGGCACTTTGTTGCTTGCAGTAAGGAACCAATCAAATCATGGCGTACTCATGGTTGTTGATTAAGGAAAGTGGGGCTAGGCACTTTGTTGCTTGCAGTAAGGAACCAATCAAATCATGGCGGACTCATGGTTGTGGATTAAGGAAAGTGGGGCTAGGGTTTTAAGTTACATCGAGTTCCTATATTCAGTTGAATCTACTAGATGAATTTTAACGCACTCAATTCATTCTATCTCCTTTTGATTTCATCATGCTGCAGCGTGAGCAACAATGAGCAGAAACTGGTTTCAGTGCGTTGAAGGCTGGCCAGCAAATACGAAACCCTGGCATAACAGAAAGTACTTCGCCTGTCAGATGGCTTCCGTAGCCGTTTTGTTTATATGTATCATTTGTGTCAGCATTGGAAGCAAACTCATTTATACAGCGGTGAACATTGAAACAAACTGCTCCTTCCCCGTACGGCCTTTCCCGCGCGAAATTGCATTGAACACAAGTACAGAGTGCCTACAGCAACTTAACCGGAAAAAGTGAGTATAAACCTGCACGAAGCATGTTGTAATTATTTAAAGTAACATAAACTGACTGCCTTGTGATTTTTAGAGTTTGTCCAACAGCTATGTCTATGATATTTTTCTACCATAATAGAGAAACGATTTTTTGACGATATTTTTGAGCAGTACTCTCCCAAATATAGCCACTTGCAGTTGATATCACGCTCTCCATGCACAGAGTCAGTTTAACATGTGGGCATAAAAAAATACCTATCAAACATATATTCAACGAAAGATAAAAGTTAACTTGTGCATGTAAGCATTAATTACTTGACAGATTTAAAGAGTCCTCTGGGTGATGAGAGTGAAAAGAAAGCGCATGTTTGAAACAAGGGATCAAAATCTACCATAGATCAGCGCAATCCTCACTATAACAAAATGTTATGCACATGAATCTATCAAGAAACGCTAAGTAGCCTGGCAGGGTAGGTTTGCGAATAACAGAATAATTCGGTCTTTCTCAGAACTGATGGTCAGTACTCAATGGCTCCTTATCAGTATTGCCCTTATTTCCCTCGCACCTAAAGCCTCTCAAGTAGTCCATTACATGCATTTGTGTGGGCGGCTCGTGTGTGGTGCGCGTAGATAGGTTGATTAAATTTGTTAGTCATTGAACCTGAAAGCAACCCCACTTGTTTTCGCATTGTCTTGCCATAAGAGCGAGAGGGACTAGATATGAGGGATGTTGGTTGATGTTTTGCACGGCTGTCTCAGTATAAAACCGATTCACTTGCACTTCATCGTCCTGGCGTCCAATCGGTAAGGCAGTCGTGGGACGTTATCGTTTTTGAGCGGTCGAACCGTCGCACAAAACTCACACTACCATTTAAAATTTGGTGTGTAAACTGATTAGTCTTTGCTTTTGCGTCCATTTAGCTCATGCACTTAAGAGCACGAACTGGTTGTGCCGTCCACTCTTAACCCCGAAAGGGCATAATAACTGCAGTGGGACCGATGGAACTTTGGTGACCGGAGTTCGAACTCTTGTTGGGGAGGAGGTAGGCTTGACGCAAACTTATTTGGTTCCTTTTTGGTCCCATTAAACCAATGCAGGATTACACCTCTATTGTACACGAAACGTTTCTGCATGCCCACGCTTTTTACGACGAAGAATATTACTGGACCTTTTTGAGCGCTTGAGTACAATTCCTTAGCACTGGAGTATAGGTAAAGTAATCGAGCTGACACAACTGGAGCAAACACACGGTGGAATTCAGTAGCGTAAGGCGCCAGCAAACGCTGACATACCAGGCCAAAAGACGATGCAGCCTGATAAAAAGACGAAAAACAGTATTTACCAGACATCGCGATTATACCAAATCAGGTGAGCGTCTACCTAGCCTATGCATTTGTCGAGAAGATTTAAGGAGTGAACAGCGGACTTGAATTCGGACAAAATAACAGACGGTGGTAAAATTCTATTGGTGAAACTACAGTCGATTTCCCATATCATGAAATCTCAACCGAAATACTGAAAAATGTTTTTTTATTCGAAGGAATTAATTAAGGGAGGGTTATAATAGGGGTTATCGTGCAGCCTAAATCAAGATATGTCAGTGATAGCAGGATTCCGGCTATTGAACGAGTTTTATTCTGATTGTATGCGGAAAAAATGGCTACTTATGTAATAACAATTTCATCATTGATGTTCTATGTCTTTATAAATTGAAATATGTTTTACAGAAACCCTGCACAAAATATTTGTTATATTCAGTTGGCAGAAAATGACGTCTTATTTAAATTGTATTCCTGAATAAATGAGTACATTTTGGTTTTAAACGTTTTTGGTTATGACATTTTTTAGCACCACGAAATTTTCATTCACAGCATATCGTATGGAGTTTGATAATGTGGCCTATAAAGTACACACCACGAGCAGCATCAATTGCACACATTTATATGACCTCCTCATCAACACGTAGAGAAATGTGTGATTTTCCTTACACGGAATGTATACAGTCTGAAGTTCGCAAACCTGGAATGTAGATGTGACAAGAGGTCGCATTCAAAATTATTCGAGAATTTGAATAGTATTCTTAAAACCAAAAAATATCTTTCTTCAAGTAAAAAATTTGCAGAAGTCATAATTTGATACCAAAAGAGTCAAAGAAACAATATTAATCTACATGTTTTCTATAAAAGATATTTTTGGTTACCAGGGCTTCGCAAATAAATGGGACAAATGCATACTTATTACGCAGCCATTTTTACAGAGTATGCTTTTTAAGATAAGCAGAAAGATGCTCGTTGAATAGCCGGTTTTTTGAGGTGATTGAGATATCTTCAGATTAGGCTAAACAATAATCAATATGAAAACCCTCGAAATGAGAACACATTTTAGAATTTCAGTTGAAATTTAATGAGATAGGAAATATACTGTTGTTTTATTAAACAACTACTGCTCACCTCTACGCCAGGATATTAAGCCGAACAAAACAAGTGTTTCAGGTGGAACATAAGAAATCTACAGCGAATTATAACAGAAATGATGAGTACCCTTTCCTCGTTGCATTTAAAATTTGGTGAGATAAGAAAAATGATTTCAAATGAAATTGTGCATTTTACGGTGAAAAAGGATGCATTGAGAACACCCGCAACCGTAAATTACCTCCACGTTGGTCAAAGTTATTTTCCCTCTGAGTTCAAATGCAGTTCTTCCTTGTATGAGAACTTAAAAACGTACACGTGACTGATTTTGTTCTCAATCCAAGGACGTTGCCTGTTCATCTGCCTGTTGCATTGTTTTTGAGCTTTTCCCATTTGCTCCTGATTTTCATCACCTTTAATTTCCTGCGCAAATTGACCGGAATATAACGTGGCTAAACACATGGTAATTATCTACCGGTGGTTGCCAACGGTGCAGTTCATTGTTGTGCGGATATTCGCTGGAGATGGAATACAGAAAAGGAACGAATATTCATCTTTATGCCATTTAAAATCACGTAGATTGGTATATAATACTATCTTTGCATGCAAAATGCGTTTCCGATAAAGCCTTCAGTGAAACGCAACAGTATGCGATAGAGGCATATCCAGCCATCGTAATCACTCGCATCCACACCGTCAATTTGTGTTCACGTCAGATCGAACACTTGATCCCCTTTTGCCTTCCAAGGTTCTCTCGGGACACTCTTCCGCTTTCTACCAACAGAACTCTATTTCAGATGCTATCACACCCGCACCGATGATAAAAAAACCCCTCATTATTGCCTCTACGCTCATCTTGCTGCAATTATTCTCAAAAGTAACCGGTCACATCAGTGGCGTTCACCGCTTCTACGCACGCTTTATCTCTTACCTCTTTAGCTAACGGCCTGTGTTTACTGATTCCAACAACACTGTATGGATACTGACGAATTTGTAGTGACCCTACAGCCCATTACTGTGCCGGACACTATTTTCTTTGGCGACCATGCAAATCGAGGTTGTTGAAGTTCACGTCAAAGGCTCTTGCTGCGAAACCAATTTTCACCTTACCCCTCAGACGCGCTGATCTGTGCCCGCTCACCCGACTTTTATCACAGTCAAACTCGTTTTTAGGTACGGCTTAGCAACGGCTTAGGCAGAATAACAAGACCAAAAAAGACAAGGGAGACTGGAATAGCCATTTCAGGCTTATTAGCCGTCATCAGCCAGCCATAACCAACCATGCATAATGAATTGCTCCCTCCTACACTTCCCCTTTTCCAGCTTATCTTGCTAATCCAGAGGCTTATTTTGAAAATTCTGATTCTCAAATTACGTCCAAGACTTGTGACTGTTCAGTTCACAGTAGTGATGAGGTCAGAGGAGGGCTGAAACCGATCCCTCGGCAAAAAAGTCATATCTGCGTTTCCCGCGGGGCCATGGATCGACGCCTACGCGGCTCAGATCGCGAAAGACCCCTACACGCTCAAGCCGCTCAAAATGCCATGATTTTCTACCAGCCACGTAGAAATGTCGACTAAACGCTGACTAAGCGTTGACTTTTGGCGCGAAATATGGGGGCAGCGAGTCCTTGCGGAGGGATGTACGATGCACTGCATCACCGTAATCAGGAATACGATACTCTCGCACTTCGTTCAAGCCCAGACGATACACTTTGCGTGGTTAACAAAACGAGGGGTGCTGTCTACTTGGACGCTGCAGCAGCCCCGAGTGGAGAAATGTGCATTACATCGGAAGCATTTCAAATCCCATTAAACATTTTACTAAATCCTTTAGATCTGAGGCAGCAAAACAATCCCGAGAAAAAATTAAAGGAGACCTGAATGACCATTTCTAGCTTATTAGCCGTCATCAGCCAGTCATGCCCACTCCCAAGTGTGGACCCCAGCCAGCCATACCCAACCACACGTGGTGACCCATCTGAGTCTCGAAAACACGATCTATAGATTAGAAGTCCAATGTTCTAATAATTAATTCACTGGTTCATCGTTTTGCCGCCTTAGGTCAGGAATATTTACATCGGTGGATGCACGCTCACCGATCGGTTTCGGGACTTCCTCCTTCCGTCCTGCCTTAGAACTCACTCCAGCCCCGCCATCGGCCGCACAGTGGCTAGCCTTATAGGCAGAAAAACATAACCAACAAATAAACAGGAAACTTGAATGGCCATTTTTGACTTATTAGCCGCAATTGGCCAGCCATACCCCAACCAGATGTTACACTACCCGACGCTAAAGCGCTTGACCTCTAAGTAACAAGTCACGTATTCACGCCTCAGTGGTTGCAAAACTTGGATATGACTGGCTGCTGACAGCTAAAAAGGAAAGAAGTGTGACCATTAAAGGTTTCCATATCTTTGTGCGAGAGCGGCACTTCTAGTGGGAGAGATATCCCAGCACCTTCAGCGAGGACATGTCTGAGTCGGTCTTGAGGTTAACTGGCCGGCTTGGACAGCCGTGAATGCCTGAGAATCAGTCTGCCACTGTTGCAACTAATCGCGAGAAACGCCACTTTGCAGCATGCCCCCGGACCAGGTCCATTGTCAGCTACGCCCAAATTCCCTGAGCATTACTTAAATACGGGCTATGTATTACTTTGTTTGGCTGAAGTCACGTTACGAGGAGCTAACCTGCCCCTCTCCCCCCTCCCTACTCACCTACTTCCATTAAATATTGGGCCGAAAGACTGGAACAACTTTTTTTAAATCATCCCTTACAAGGGGAACCGCTATTTGACCAAAACATTGACAATAACAAAATCCTACCCTAAGAAACCCGAATATAATTAACTTACCTGGACTGCTCGTTCACCGATCGAGTTATGTGTATCTGCGTTTACGCGCGATTGGCCTTACGACGGTTGGTAAGCTTTTCCTGTCTTCTTCTGGGGTTATTCGGGCAGATTTAAGTCCAAATTATTTGATTTGGTGCGCACGAAAAATTCTGGGTTATGAAATTCAAAAGCCAAAAATGTTTATATTTTAAAATAATCCGAGCCAACAAAACAGACTTGCTTCTTACTTGTTTGGGAGAAGGGAGCGAGATTCATAACGGAGACAAGTTTCCTGATAATGCCTATATACAGTCTCCGTTTCCATTAGCCAACATGAAACATTTAGTCGACTTATCCTACTTATTTGACACTGAGTTAGTTATGATAAAATGCACCAATTGGCTTTTTATTGATCCTTTTATCATTAAACATCTATTACCAACATTACGTGAGCATATAGAAAATCATGAAATGTCAAGCTGATTGAAGCTATTTATAAATGATTCGTTCTCCTCCAATGCACCACTTATATTCACCTTTCAGTGTCCTCTTATACAGCGGTTATACACTGTGTACAATTGGAATGTTCTTTGCAATGGCGTTTTGCATCCTTAGCGTTATGATCTGCTGCAAAGGATGTCACCAGCTACCACTAGAAACAGAACACCGGTCGCACCATGAAGAGGTAAGAATTTTTTGGCAATAAAACATGTTCCCAGTCCAAGTCGCTCATCATTGTTGATCCAGAGAAGAATGGTAGCGTCTAAGTTGTGAGTCGACTCAGAGCACCACAATAATCCTGGCTCAACGCCGTTTTAGAGGAGAAAGCGACGTCGCTGTTCGCGACGACTGAACTGTCAGGCACACATAACTATCTTCGTGGAAGCCCAGAGCATAAAGTGGGTTTTCGTATAAGCTACCTCACTGGGATTTCAGGCAAGCTTTAGCTCGTCAGTTAGATTCTACGAAACCTACCGCACGAGCACGTCCTGCAACCGGATTGGTGACAGCCCATCGTCTATGGGGTAAGAACGCAATATATGACCCAATTAAGGAAACAAGGGGTAATCCAACCAGTAATACGGGACCGATGATAATAGGATTTTAATTGAAAGGAATAAATGAAAAACGGAGAGCGCCAACCTAATCCTTACTTTATTCATTGTTTTCGTTAGGGTTAGCATTCGTTGCTGGGTTGGACACAAAAGTCTTTTTGCCCCGACAAGTGTGCGGATTGAGGCATCCGGGGGCTTTACCCCACACCAACCGATATGCACGATATTATTCCTAGCTGACCTGACCCACTTTTATTCGCACCCTTGACGGACGTTAGCATGAGGTGGGCTCTGGGCGATCATTCATTGTCATACCACCAACGAAGTATTGTGGGACCCTATTAACCTTGCAAAGAATGGAGACAGTGAGGATTACGTGGGCATGTAGTATTACACACTGACCTATCCTCTGTTGTCTAAGTTGGGTCGCATATTATGTTCTTGCCATCTATGGTACATATATCCGAGTACAATCGACAAGAGAAAGTACGATTGCCTTAATGTTAGGGTATCAGACTTTTTAAGGCTCATTGACCAAGGGCTCTGCGTTTGAAAATCACCTCCCCAAACGTGAGGTTACGTATATTTAGTTGACGATAGTTACTTGGCCATTAATGGCCATTTCGGTCTCTCTAGGTTCTTTCCTGTCTGAGCGTTTATGTCAGCTGCTTGCCAACCGTCGCTCTAGCTGCACTAACCCGAGAATACGACTAACTAACAGTCTACTCATCCGGAGATAGCATTACTTTTGCAGACTTTAGCACAAGTTGAAATAAGCCACAGTGCCCATCGGATACTTGTCCACACGGCCTCATCTTTGCGAACCGTGGCTAGTAATAATACAACACTTACTAACTGATTGCGCCTAACTTGACTCGACCAGAGCAGAATTTTTAATTTCGTCTCCGCACTGCAGCCGATTACCAAAAGAACTATACAACCTTAAACACGAAGGTTCAATGACGGACTGCAATCAATAATGTGAAAATCTAGAATGAAATATTCGAGGCTCCGACGTACGTCTTGCTTTTTCAGCGTAACCCCTGAACATGCACACAGCTGCCGAAGTACGATAACCCATCGCCGTGTTGAGACGTAGTTGGGTGCCAAACGCAATTACCTCTCTCTCTCTCTAACTGGGTAAATGATGGATGATTTACATTTGCATTTTGGATAAATTGTCTATGGAGTGAGAACAGCGGACGTGGTCAATACTTAGACGTAACTAATTAGCTCACTTTTCTGAGATCGGGTAATAAGAATACTCAATCATGGACAAAGGAAGGCTGTGGACAGCATTGCTTGAATTCATTCGATTGGACGTGATTAAACTCACGGCTTCGTCACTCGAGCGGCTAGAGCCTTGGCTGCACTAAAGCCTTCCCCTTGCTGTCCTGGGCTCAAATCCCACCAATGCCGCCGAGTGTTTCATGAGTTGGTCAATCTGCCGAATCCTCTACTAATTGACTCTATCTAATAGTCATCTGGTGGATTCGAGATTGAATGCTTAGGGAATCCCGTTTGGTAGGTGAATGAAGAATTTAACATAATTAACACGAGGAAACCACCCAATTGTTTTTATTGGCTTCGTCAGTCTAGAGTATTCAAGCGTCGCCTCCTTCATGTGTTAGCTATCACTCTAGAGAGGAGCCACATGGCCTTGGTTAAAGCCCAGTACTTATAGCGCTAAGTAAACATCTTACTCTACAGCGTTGTCATTTGGGTTCTCTAATGAGCGTTTTTCCTTGACCAACATGGGACGAATAACCAAACTACGAAAATCCCTCTTTGTTTGTATCATAGAGCATTATTTATGGGTTAGTTTGTTTTTCTTTAGAATTCGGCTGATAATAAACTGACTAGCTTTATCAAAATTATCAGTAAAAAGCCTGCTTTTGTCATTCTTAGGCGCACCATGAAGGTGATGAAGATTTACCTACTTTACCTTCCTACTCGGACATTGCAAACGAGTCAACGAGAAGGCCCACTGTACACATTTCCCCTAACCCACAAAACTACTGTAATTCGATCAACTTGTAATAATGCCTTTTCCCAAACTTTATGTTTTTCTGACTTCTATCTGGCTTTTGGTAGAGGGAGCAAAACGACTTCTGGGATTGTTTGTAATTTTCTGAATTAAAATTTCTCACGGAGATTCGGAGGCTTTTCTGCGCAGTACAATCACGGACAAAAAAATTCCTATATTACATGGTTTGGCCCACATTAAATGGACAGCAATTCAATGAGGCACACACCATACCTGCCACAGAACGCAAACAACTGAGCAACAAATAGCATTTTCTCTCGGTATCGATTATGTCACGATAGTTCAGTTTTATTAAGAGAAAGTTTGTCGAACAATTTTGAACTCCCTATTTTTAAAAAGTGCCTAAATAGCTCCGATACACACAAAAAATTGAGAAAGAGATCCTTTATATACCTGCATGCAATAAGCAAACAACTCACCCCTAATAGAAAAGTAATTAGCATGCACATCTACTCACTTATTGCAAGTAGTATCATACAAACGCTAGTAATTACAAAATGACACCCGGAAGAGCTAGAGAAGTGACCTGGCCATTTCAGAAGTTAGCTAGTTCAATAGCTTGGCAGAATGTATCGGAGTCTGGGGTGGTCGACTCTTTCAATTTTATAAACTCTGCGTGCATGGTTTCTCGGTGCCATGGACCGCTTCAATGGTAGGCGTATCATTGTCTTCAAAATTGTTTGGGAAATAGTTAATTTCTTTCGTCACGACGAACCGGAAGAACTCAGAGAGATGCCTAGTCTTGTTATTGTCTGCTGAGATTTCCATGCTATCTAGAGTTCGCTAGAGTAGGATAGGCTCCCTGTTCCGTTTATTCTACCTTCCTTAACGTTAAAAAACTTTGAGATTAACCATGGCGCAGTTTAAAAGATCCCTTTCGGCGACCTGCCAATCTTCGGGAATGGGACTTATGATGCAGTTTCTCTGCAACTTGTTATTGTTGAGAGAATAAAGCGACCAATCTATAAGACATTTTTTTGCCGATTACTCTTCCTATTAATGTCCTTCTTTAAAGATAGAGTCAGCCAGTCAAGTCCGTTCGATGGCCTTCTTCACATAATTTGGTAGCGGTTGGAGATGCAGTTGTGGATAATCTTTACTAAATGATCCCAAACCTCGTCTCTCTCGCAAGCGTGTGTTGATGCCCAGTCAAGAGGACGACGATCATTCTTCGTCTGATCGAAATCGCTACGTTGCATATTTGGTCGGAAATCAAAGGGGTTGGGAGGCAAATATAATAAGCTGTTTACCCACTTGGGAAAAAATGGTGACTCTGACCTTGTGCGGGAAAGCAATTCACAGCGTTAATGTTGTCAACCGACTTAGTGAACACTTAGTCGACGGCGTTCACCTGCTGACACTAAGTCACTCCTGTCCGAAAGATCAAGCGTTTGATATGAAGCGATTTATAAGTTATATACACAAGTTGCTGGACGGACATAAGTTCAGAGTAGTCGGTTGAGGTCGAGCTCCATTTGAGGTGAGGTACATTAAAGTTTGCAATAAAGAGAGTATTCAGACGCGTAAAAATAAGTTGAGCTCCTCCAGCAGTTGGGCACCAACGTTAGGCTATTTTCTCCGGGGTTTATAGACCGATAAAATACCGATGCTTAGAAAACGCATAGATCTTAAAGCCAACCAGACAGCTACCGCACTTAATGTCGGCTTTACAGTTTTTTGCTTGAAATGTACAGCTCATTCTTTAAAAATAAAGCTAAACCTTCACTCTTTGGTTTTCCCAGGCTCTGTAAGACGATTGAAATTAAAGAAGGAAAAGCTTCCTGCCATCAACTAGTTCCGAGATTTATGTTTCTATTATTAGGATACAATGTAGAAAGAAGTCACATATATAGATTCGGATTTCCCTAAGATTATGCATTGATTTCTGGACACAGTAGTGTACATAAAGGAACACGATGGGTTCACCCTCGTTCCGGTACTAACGGGACGAAAATACACAGACGAGGCGTGCTCATCCAATCCCAGATAAATGGATTCAAATAGTTACATAACGATCAGAGATGATGTCCATGTAATCATTAAGGAAATCATGTTTGACGAACGCACGCTTTCGATTATTCGTCATCAGGCCTATACAGTAATGTAAGGGTAGAGTAACCCAAGTTTAAACTTCCGATAAAAAGGAAGTATGGGGTAAAGTTGGTTCGACTAAATCAGATAGTCTTAAGAAGTCAATAAGTGCGCCCTCCAGGCGTTTGCATTGAAAATGATATTTGTCAGAGATAAGGGCGGCGGATCATTCGCATCTTTACCCTGTGGATGGAGCACTGATCCTGTATATCACCGTTTAATTCCGCCGAACGATCGGGCGTTGTGCTGTTGGGTTTGTGAGGTTAAAGTTTTCATGCTACAAACCATAGACCAAGCGTTGTTGGGAAAATTCTGATCGGAATTGAAGTCAATGGGATTTCGTCAGATCGGCCATTTGATTCCGTCCCAGGACGAACATTTTCCAGCTTAACTTTCTGAATCGCAAATTGTATGCAAGATTCAAATAAAAATAAGTATGAGTTTAATTTTTTCTATTATTTACATAGAAGAACGACTGGTACCGCTCCCTTTTCGGATCATTTACCAATTTTGCGGTTTTCTGTCGTGTATGTACCGACTCAGGCGTTGAAGTGGACAAATGAAAAGGATTTACTTGGTTTACCGCTCAGGTACGATAGTTTCTGTGTTTTTTATACTTAATTCCGCACTATCAACACAAAGGAAGGATTGAGTAAAAAAGGGAATAATGCCCTCCTTTCAGTATTTAAGATAATTCCTATACCCCTTACATTCGGCGTATTCAAGCACTCTGCTGACTTTGTTTTTTTTACCTATCGTCGTTAAACTCACGGTCAATGTTGGCTTATAAATAATTTCCTCAGTTTAACCATCCAAGTTAATTCTTTACACGTACTGACGTTATCACCATGAAACTGAGGTCTACTTTCCATTAAGCTGACATCTGTTTTCGAATCAGTGGTTTGGGTTGTGGAAAAATGCAATTTACCTGTGAGTGCTTGCAGCAACCACTGATTAAATAGTCGGAAAGTATTTACCACTATTCCTCATTTTAACAACATGAAGTCTAGTTAACGTTGTTTGCAGATCGCAAAGTAAATTGAGCGAATCCTTAATATGTATCCATGCCCAGTATACGACTCCTCTGGTGCTGTGATTTACACTAAATATATCTATGAAATAAAAATCACCTTGATCTCCCAGAGGAATGCTTGATTATATTATCTGGAGCTAGTCCTCACAACAATACGATAAACCTGCTTATTGACGTGCTGCACATCCCCTTCAGACAAAAATGTAATCTCAAAGCTCCTAATGAATAAACGCACTATCATTAACTATCTACTATGAGGTAAATTTGGCTTGATGTCTTCAAACATTTAATTCTTCTGATTGTAAATAAAAAACGAAGAAACGTGGACAGCAAAAAATTGGTTGATAGTTCGCTACTGGGCAACATTCGAACTGCAGTTCTTAGAAAACCTGGGATTATAGATGATTTTGTGCACTAACTACAGTCACAAAATAAAAAATGCTCCGTACCTTAAGCGCGATCCGTTGAATAAGAATTCTGTTCCTCAAACACAGTTTTGGATGTGGAATTCCCACATACTCCTTATCACTTTCCAGAAGTTTAAGGGCCTAAGAACAACGGCGACGCACAACTAAGAGAACCATGCGTTAAAAAATTGACTGAAGCTATATCTGGCTATTTTAGCAAACGAACGACCCTTGGAGTAGTAAACATGCTAACCTGAGACCTTTTATCAAAACAAGCTAATGGTCCAATCTATTTTCGTGTGCATAAACAAAACATTATAAATAATACTCTGTGAACTACTTCTAAATATCTTGAATGCCAATTTACAAAGAGTGTCCAAATACATAGAGGGTCTGGGTAAATTCAACACTGTGAAAATCCTGACAAAAGTATAGAGACTAACGATTTGGTACTCCGAGTTACTCAAGGGGAAAGGATTGCATCTAATGGAATGATGGCATATCAGAACGGGCAATAATTGACATTAAACTCAGCAAAGGGATTTCACTATTCAGTACTTTTGACGGAAGCCAGATTCGGTATTAGATAAGGGTGCATAGGCGAACGTTTTTTTCGCTGTCGGTTGAAGATGTAATCGCTGGGCGGTGGCCTGCTAGTTAAGCTTTTTTTATCTAGATGAGACATGAAAGAGAGAGAGAGCCAAGACCACGAACTCCACCACCATTAAAAATGAATTCAACAGATTTAGCATCAAAAATTCGCATTAGTTTTTGGGAATGCCAAAAAAGGTGGAAGTTCACTGAAGCAAAGAATAATTTTACAGCATTTTAATTTTTGTGCAACTTATCAAAACTTTTGATTGCATTTTTGCGTGTGCAAAGGGAAGGCGCAAAAGTACGCCGTTGTGACTTTTGCGAAGAGAGTGGCCAAGATGCTTCAAAGTAGGAAGGGGATTGAAAGCTTTAAAGAGCAAAACTCCTCATTTTTATCGGCAAAACCAAAAATAACGATGACTTGTTAGCCCACAGCGCTATTTGTACGGCAAGTTACAGTGATTCCCGGTTAAATTTCTTTCAGTAAAAAAATGCCTTTTATTTTTTTTCGTTCTTTAGAGCCCAGTAAGCTAAATCGAAACCAG
>WEDG01011723.1:0-112621 GCA_017591395.1 Schistocephalus solidus
CTATGGGTCATGATTTGTGTTAGTGAGAGAACGACCGATTTACCTGAACCACCTACGTGATTGCAGGTCGCCCTCGCCGTAGGACTTTTTCGACCGTTTGGGAGGAGGGAAGGGTGAGGAGAGAGAAAGAAGGGAAGAAGTAAGAGAAAAGGAGAGGAGGAGAGATAGAGGAGGAAAGAATGGCGATAGGAGGGGGAGGAGTTTTAGTAGGAGGGGAAGGGGGACACGGAGGACAGGAGAGGGGCAAGAGCAGGGGGAAGGGAGCAGACACACCGGGTGTGAAGACACACACAACACCGGAGACCCTCACCTGGTTTAGCCCGCTGGTCGTGGCGGTTGCCCGGGGTGTGGTCTCTGGGAAGAACCACCTTCGAGGAGCCACAGGTGAGAGTTGGGTACCAGCTAGAGGCGACCACAGGAGCATTCACTACCTATACGAGACGCATGGAGCGACCGAATACTACCTGTGTGATGCTTCCCATAACTAGTCCCCCCCCCCCTTCAACCCAATACACAATGTACTAAAGTATTTTCAACATGTCCTCAAGAGCCCACTTCATCTCGGGAAATGCAGCATGCAGAAATGTGTTCAGGAGAATGTAGGAATATGCAGGACGGTGAGAGGTTAGTGAGTGAAGAATGGTGTCAGCAGGACCAGGTGCCCCCTCTCGCATCTCAGCAGCCTATAAATATCTAAATTTAGATGCTGGACAGGGCATATCGCTCTGAACGTGAGCTAAAACACCCTTTGTGCAGTAAAGTGTAAGTCAGGGTCTTCAGACAGATTGAACCTGCCTGGGAGTCACGTAACTTTAGCTCCACCTAGTCACTGGAAAGGTGGCATCTTTGGCTACTGAGTCACTTTCCTACATATGCTCGCCCGATAGAGGATTTTTTAAGAGAACGACCGTATGTCTTCGTTGGAATTAAAGCTCATCACTCGGTGCACCGGTGGGCAATGGAATGCTAGTCACCTCCGACAGTAATAGAAATATTAAGATTCGCGTTTGTGCAGCCTGTATCCGCGTGTTAAGTTTGAACGTCCGGTCGAGAGCTCGATGATCTCAATGAATTCTACGCCTTGGTTTCTTGTCAGCCTAAGTGCGCAAACTCTCGACGACAATGACGACAGAGGGCACTACTTGCAGGGCTTACACATTTGTGTTTTATTATGTTGAAGTACTCATTGCTGTATACTAACATTTGCATCTATAAGCATATGTATGAAATTGAAAATTGACATCCTAAGAAGTATAATTTGGAGAAAATAAGTTCCTCGCGGAAACGGTAACAAACTTCTTTATGTAAATTTTTGACACTGATTTCCCAGGTCGTCGTCAGACTGAAGTGAATGTGCGAAACAGTTACGATTTTAATCGTGCCCAAAAGATCGATATTGCTTGATCCTTCCAGCCAATGGCAGTCATGGTGGGGTGACATCTCGTTTGGATTGGCTGTCGCTTTTTCCATCTTTCTTTGAGATTACCGTACACGGCGTCCGATTCGATGTGCCGGTTAATGCATGACTCACCTGATTAAACGACCTCCAAAAAATCCTCGATTTTTCTTAGTTGGACAGGAAGCAACAATGCGGGTTTTGGCCCAAGCAAATTTGCGCCCGGATTCCAATGTATGCATGGTAACTTGTGACAAGTGGTCTCGCCTCCTTACTGCCAATTTGTGTTCCTGTAGGCGTGTGGAGATGGATTTCTCTGTCTGACCAAAATATACCGCATTGCAACTTTCACATGGAATCTTGTGCACGACTTCTTTTTTTATCCAAATAGCCAACCCTATCCGTAGAGTGTACAAGCTGGTTTCGTAGTTTAGTCGTCGGTTTGCACGGCACTGGGATTTGGCGTTTCCTCAAGTGTCTTTCAACGAGTTCGAGCACCTTCTTAATGTACGGATGTATTCGCCAGTTTTTAAGTTTGGGCGCTTTGATCAGAACAAGCTAGTTCCTTGCCTTTTTCTTTTAACTCCTGTCGTCTCATGCATTGACACACAAAATCTCTGGGGTAGAGCTCATTGTCAGAGAAGTGCAATTTGCACGATTGAGTAGCTGTTAACAGTATTCCGCTTGTGAGTGACGGGTTGGTTGCTCTGGTACGCGTTCTGTGAGAATAATTCATACAAGTAATTCAGTTAAATTCGATAGCTGTCATCGTCGGACCAATGTGTTTTCGCTGGATTGAGCCGGCAGTTGACAACACTCCCTTTGTGAGCGTTTGCTCTCATAAGGCATGATGATTTCGGCATAAGTTCCCTTTTGGGTAAACTGATGAGCGTAATGTTCCATCGGTCTTTCGTTGCAAACGAACATCCAGAAATGGGAGTCTGGTGGTAACTAGGCTTTCACCGATCGGTTACAGGACTCGCTCGTCTTCCAAGGCTCAAACTCGCAACCTATTGGTTAGAAGTTCATTGATCTAACTACTGCGCCACGCACCAATTTTCAAAGCCTGGTATTGGGTATGACTGGCTGATGATGGCTAGTAAGCCAGAAATGGCCATTCCAGTCTCCCGGGTCTTTGTCGGTCAGCAATTGCAGAGAAAAATTAACGTCCACAACAAAATTTTGCCATTAATATACCTACGGTCAATTAAGTAACTTCCTACAATAAGATACCTCTTTAAGAATTGCTTGAATTTGATAATTCACTGTCGAATATCTATGTAAATTGTTTTTATAAAGTTGAATCAAGATGAAAATAGGGAAATTTGACTGTTTTTTGACTTTCCAGAAAATAAATGATCCATTTTCTGCGGAATATGAAAGAACTTACTTTTGGCTTTATATTAGAAAGTTTTCCACTTCATTTGTTTACTTTAGTGCCCCGTTCTAAGATTTTAAATACACACCAGAGTGGCCGAATATATACTATTATTTTGCGAAAATTCGTAATCTTCTTTCCATGGCGTTTCTAAATTCTAGATAAGCGGAAATTATATTATAAAAAAGTACCTTATTCCACGCTTCAAAATTTAAATAGCCTTTATTATTATTATTAATCCTTAAGGCTATCTGTACGTATCTTGTAATCGTTCCGCATTGTCACCGTATCACAACAAAATATACTGGCAAGCAAGTTTTTCCTGCGTTTTGTGGCGAAAAACGTCGCAGATTTACAAAACTTAGTTTATTACGCTGAATTATTTGCTTTTTGAAAAACAGTGTGATTCCTCACTCTTGCCTTTACCTGATTTTCAGTAAATTAAGATCAAATTTTCCGATAGCAGAAGGAATAACCTTGGAAAATTTCTAACTTGTATTAATGTTCTTTATTAGCACAATGCCCAAAAGCTATAGAATTCTGTGATATTAAGTAGCAAACGCGATTTCTCAAATTTCCGGCAAACTCCGATTTCGTCTGAATCTTGGTGGTTTTCCTTATATTTACTGCAGTAAACATGCAGCATTATTTAGCAAAAGGCATTCTGAGCCCTAAATCCACTCAACAAATGACATTTTCAGAAATTGTTTTTATGCGTTTCGTCACCTACTGTATTTGTGTGGGCTTCCTGTCGTGCAAGCAGCCAGACGTACTAATGAGTGGCAGCCAAATGAAGTCCTTGCTCCAGTAACCCAACCTCCGTCCTTGTAAGTGTTTTCTAAAATCTGTATCTTTTTGTATGCATTGACAGCTAGAACTAACTTGGTTGTGGTAGAATGGAGCAGATATTTCGACTGCCACAAATGGCAGTGTCCACTACGTTCCCCACGGAGTGAGCCCAGCACAGGGGACTTGCCTGTGGCAGACTTTTGCTGCACCGCTCAAACTCCCTTCTCTCTCACCCGATGATGTTCGGCAAGCGAAACAGTCCGTTTACGCGTGCCAAGCGCACGACCCATGTCCCACTTCGGATCTATCAGTCTGCTGTTAGGGCAGCCACTTTGCACTTGAGCAGCGCCATTGCAATCTGCCTGGCAGCCCTGCAAAGGACCAACTTAGTAGGGAACCTTACCAGCCACGTCTACTTGCGTGTTGGATGGTTTATAGTGTGGAATGCGCTGATCTGCGCTGATCATTGCCGCTCTCACTTCCTTATTCACTCCAACCGACTGTCCGAGCCGCTTCACGACCTGGCACTGGAAGGGGGCATAGTGATTGACAGGGCGTCTAAAGCCTGACACCCACGCATGTACGGCGATAAGTAAGGGGTGGTGCGGACTCAGTCAACCCCTATAAACACGCGCAGTCCTTTAAGAGGTAAAATAGTATACAGTCGACAGGAGGTTCATCAGACTCCCCCAATCAAAGAGGGCTTCTTTATCATCGGCGGGCTTTTGCATTTGAGTCATATTAATGTTCTTTAATAGCACAATACACAAAACTATGAACTTTGCTCTATGATATTAAATAGCATACGCAATTTCTCGAATGTCCAGCAATCTCCGATTTCGCCCGAATCTTGGTGGTTTTCCTTATATTTACTGCAATAAACGTACAGCGTTATTTAGCAAAAGGCATTCTGAGCCCTAAATCCACTCAACAAACGAAAATAGCAATACCAATTGTGCGATTATTTTCTCAACTAAATTTGCAGAAAACATTGCATGAGTTAGGTCACCTAAATGGGCTGGGCTGCCTGGGCTCACGACATGTTTCCCAAACCTTTTTTTGGAAATCATAAGTTTGTATATTAAAAATTATATATTTTCATTGGTATTTACAAGGTGCTAGTTGTATACACAAAAAGGGAGCTGCCATATTATATCCTGACGAAGCAGGAATGCCTGTGCTCGACGCATCGCCTTGTGTAAAGATGAACTTTTTATATCAAAAGAACTGCTTGATAAATTGGTGTTT
This sequence comes from Schistocephalus solidus, assembly GCA_017591395.1. NCBI lineage: Eukaryota > Metazoa > Platyhelminthes > Cestoda > Diphyllobothriidea > Diphyllobothriidae > Schistocephalus > Schistocephalus solidus. Next base: position 4,812 of record WEDG01011723.1, read on the forward strand.
ATCCTTTCAAAAAAGTTTGGCACTACTTGGAGCGAACGAAAAACAGCTGAGCCATTAAGCAGGTCCACATGGCTCCACTCAAACATGGCGTAGCCAAATATGTCCTCGAAAAAAACATCAATCGACTTTGAATTCAACTCAGCATTCTTTTCCCAGAACAGCGAATTACCCATTTGAGGCTAAAAGTAGAATAGGAGACTGATAAACATTAAACGTTTACTGGGTTGTCTCCTAATAGCAAGGCAGATAAGTGCAAGAATACTAATCTGCTCTTACTGACAGAGCTCCGAGGCTCTGTAATTTCATACATACACACTAGTAATGCTTTCTTTTTATGAATAAAGTTAACAACATCTCATTGGTACATTGAATAGCCTGCCACACTTATATGTGATTTAGAAAAATAGCTCGTTGCACTGCAGTCTTTAGTTTTCATGGGGAATAATGCAAAAATAATGGAAAAATGCACGGCAGATTAAACACATCAAACGATGCTAGATCGCTGCTGTTACACAAATAAATGAATGAGTTTGTCAGAAGAAACCGGGGCATTCACTGGAAGAGGTTTATTTTTATGCCCAACGTTTTGGGTAATAGTTTCATCTACGGTCACTAGTATTTACTTATGCTAATCTAAAAGCGAATTAAAAAGTATGCATGGTTGATTAAAAAAAATCCCAAAAGGACAGAGAGCTGCTGATACACAAATTAATCAATGTGATCATCTTCCAAATATGCTTCATACGTGTTTACGAAATTGCAAGCCCATTATGAATTAATATTAAATCCACCAAAGAGAGTCTAATGTCCAGTATTTCTGATTTGTGTTTATTGTGCCTTACCGGTAATTAAATTATCGCTACAGGCAGTTTCATACAGTAAAAATTTTGAAGGCTATGCAAAAGATCGAAAAATAAAGTATCCTGCTGTTTTTCTGAGTATTTTACACTCTGTTAATATTCCTGATCAAAACCGACAAGACAACGAGCACGTGGCGCAGTGGGTAGAGCATTGAACCTCTGATCAACAGGGCACGGGTTCGATCCTCGGGTGGGCACCACCTAGGGTTGGGTATGGCTGGCTGACGACGGCTAATAAGCGAGAAACGGCCATTCCAATCCCCTAGTCTTTGTTGGTAATAAAATTCTGCCAATTTTGCACTTCGTTGTCTACGCCAGGTTACACGTGACTGAACAATGATATAAAAGAAGGTAAGAACTATCTGGTATTTTCAGTGTCCTATTCGGTTACTCATGGTCCTAGAGAGCATTTTCAGTTATCGCGTTTGATAAGGATCGTTGTTAGTTCCTCTTGCTGTAAAAATCATTCCGATAAAGTAACTGTAAGTAGCATAAAGAAAATAACAAGACATGATTATGGCTTAAAGTGGTTAATATTGTTTATTGTAGTATAGAGAAAGTGTGGCGTACTGTAAGTATAAACGCGAGGTTAATCTTTGAAAATGTGGCGTTGCAGATGACATTGTAACTGCTTTTTGAACTGGGCTTGTAAGGTTCGCAGCCAAGAATCCGTCCAGCTTCAACGAAAATGAGATTGCATCTCCTTATCCCATATTCCGTGTAGAAGACAGGCAGTTTTATTCTAGTCAGCTGGCTTAGTAAGTAATTAAACGTGTTGTCAAAAGTCCCCAATTTATTGCAGCTACTTCTTAGAAAACTAGCCGGAGATTCTGTTGATGCAAGATTTTTAAGCATAAAAATAGAGAAAAATACTTTTTAATGAAATACAAGAAGATAAATCGACACATAAGCCAAAATAGTAATAAGATCATGGCAAATAAGTAAACTCATAAACCGTCAGTTGCATATATATATATATATATATATAGATATATATATATAATGTTTAAGTGCATATTCGCTATAGATTTATAAAAGTTAATTTTCTTAATATCATGGAAAATTGTATTTATGTGCATGAAAACATCAACGAAATCAACTATAAAGAATTCGATCAAGAAAAAAAAAACAGATTTCATACATGTCACCAAAACCTATAATGCAGACTATTTAGATTTTAAAAACGATGATGCCTGATAATTTTAGGTGTTAATGCGACTCCCTAGCTCTCTGAAACATGAATACTTAATTTAATTTTGAACGTTTTTTAAAAATTAGCAACGATTTAACAGTTTACCCGCAAATTCCAAGAAATGATAAAGGGCAAACAAACACATAAATAATGCTTTCCACATCGTTATAACGTTTACTTGCCGGTAGGCCACTGAATTTAAATGAAGATAGGGGGTAATTTCATTGGTACCGAATACTGACTGACAAATAGGGTTGCAATTGCTGTGATATGCCAATGAGCGCACTTAATCGGGAAAGCGCAAACAATTTTTTCCTTCGAGAATAATTACGACTCACTAAATGCATGACAATAATTTGGCTTGAACATAGGAAAATATAGATTATTTTCTAGGATTCAGCTAACTATCACATTCTCTCTTTCCTAAACAAGGAAAGAGGGCTAGAGACGTGTGTGTGCTCAGTGACTGACAAAGCCAAGCAAACTTGGAAAAGTAATCCTTGTCTGTGGGCGTACCGGGATTCATTCCTGGCTGAAGCGTCTGACACAACTAAAGGCGATACAGAATTCACGTTATCAAGTAGTGATTTAAGCTTTGCCCTGGTTATAAGCAGAACCGAGTTATCATTTTATTTGGCAATATTTCAAGCCGGAACTGCCTGTTTGCCGTGAGGATTACGAGTTGCGGTATACTGCTCTTAGTTGTGAGCAGACCCGTCGGACCAAAGTTGGACGGACCGCACCCCCTACCATTTCCCACTGGCTTGCTCGAGTGGAAACAACTAGCGTTAAAGTTGGGGGCCTCGTAAAACTTGAAAATAGGTCTGGGTCCTTTTGAGTAGGTTGAAACCTGAAAGCTAGCGTCTTTTCTTCTTCTTCTTCTTCTTCTTCTTCTTCTTCCTCACAACTGCTGCATTCGTGTGAGGAGTAATCTCGTGGTTTCTCCGACGTAGTTAATTTGTCCACAACTGCAACAGATACGCTGCACTACTCCGGATGTTAACTGCCGTGGAAGTAGGTCTTTTAGTCTCATGATCTGACGGTTACCCCTGGCCTGTACTCAACCCCAAACCCAATATAATTTCAAAACTTGCTGCCAGCCTGGAAACCATACCTCGACAGCACGCACTATTTTATCCTGTGGGAAATATATTTTGAGAGTATAAACCTCCGCAGAATGCAGCACAATAATTTGGGTTGGAAGAAAAGTAAGAGAGGCTATTTTCTAATATTCATTCTTTTTTCACGCCCAACGCGTTTTCATGGTAAGACAAAAATGCCTTAAGCTGAGAATAGGTTCAGTGACTGAAAATTTAACCATTAAAGTGATCCTTACCTGCATGTGTACCGGGCTTAATTCGTGGGTCACTCCTCTGACGCAACTCAAGGAAACATGGGATGCAATTCAATAAGTAGCGGTTTCGGCTTTGCGTTCGTCCTACGAAGAACCAACTTAGTACTTCATTTGACCATCTTTCAAGTCAGTACTGTCTGCGCATTGTGAGGGTTGCTGGGGGGAGGGCTGCTCAGAGTACTGAATTTAGTCGCTGAATCCAATTTGGAGGAACCGCACACCCTCGCATTGCCCAGTGGTTTGCTTGAGTCAGGCCGACTAGTATTTACTTTGGGCGCAGGTTTTCTATCCCAGGCTACCGTCAGTCAACGTGGTGTCAGTGTACGTGACAGCATTTGCCAGTTGGCACGTGTGTCTCCTGTGTGTTCCTGGTTTAATTCGAATGTGGCCCCTCTGGAGACAAAAATGCCTGTGGTGTTCAACATCAGTGAATAGGAGGCCACGGATGTTTATATAAACACCAAAGTACGCTAATTGTAACTCCTTTCTCGTCAGTTGGATAGTCAACGTTGTGCCTGATAGATTTTTCCTGGTACACAGAAAAGAATACTGAAGGGCTTGGCGGCGGGGCTAGGAGACTGCTCTGCTTTACCCCTTAAGACCAGTGCAAAGGCCGCCATAAAATGGCCTGAATATCGCGTGAAACCTTTGGAAGAGGTCAACTGCATATTATATTTTTCAGATCCCGCCTATATGAGAGAGCGAGAGAGAGGATATGAATACGCTTTATTTTGAAGTATCATTAAAAAAATTCAGCAAAAACATTAATGGCTCCATTCACTAAGAGAATAGGATAAGTAAACATACTATGCAAGAATCAAAGAGTCAAAAATGGACATCTAGTGGGGATACAGTTCTAGTCTCAGCTTTTTTATTTCATTCTCTTCACATGTAAGGTAGCGTGCTAGAAATAGCAAAACGTAGCGCTGGTATGCCAATGTACGGCAAGCTATTTGAGGAAAATATCGGCACATCGGATGAGAAGACTTCATGGCCATCAGCTTCGAGTGGAGGGGATGGATAACATCATCAATAATTCGCCCAGAAAATTGTGCGACTGTTGCGAAGTGTCATTTTGTTATCAAATCCACTAAAACAGTATAAGAAACACCAGCAGCAGAAGAGAGCATTCAGAGAGTACGTTTTAGAATCAAAAAATCCTTTTTAAATGAAGGCTGGAAAAATCACGGGAGAAGAATAAAGGATGAGGGGAAGAATGCATGCCACTATAAAGGGCTTGAGGTGTGTGATAGGAATGTCAACGGCGGATATAATATAGAAGTTTACGAATTTTTGTAAAAAGAGTATCAATAGGTTGGGAGAATGAAAGATGGGATGTCAGAGTAACGCAAAGGCACTGGAAACAGGATACCTCGTTGGAGAGGATGAATGAGGATTCAGAACTAGGAGAGGGTAGCAGGTGAAAAACACATTGCAACGATTTCTCATGGTTGAGTTGAAGACCATTATCTGACGACCAAGCTGAGACATGGTCCAGGCCATACTTCAGAGACAGGAGATGTGCATGATTTTTAAAAGGATGAACAGCAACCATATTTTCGGCATATTTTATACACAGACAGTCATTTAATGATTGCAAACCGTCAGTATGGAGGGAGAAGAGGAGAGGGTATAGGATGGCACCTTGAAGAACACCGCAGTTGTTTGGAAGGACAGTAGATGTCCACTTGCCGGATTGTACGAATTGAGTGCGGGAAGTAAAATAATCTTCGAGCCAAGAGACAACCCCGCCGGGAGAGCCACACGCGGATGTTTTATTAAGGAGGAGATGGCGCAGGATGGTGTTGAAGGCAGAGGAGTAGTCAAGAAATGCGCATGCGTACGCACGGCAGCCCTTATCTAAATGTCGTAGAGCCGAATGTACTACAAGGGCAACGGCATCTAGGGTACTACGCCGGGCCTTATATGCAAATTGTAACGGGTCGGAGAAATTGGAGGAAAAAGGCTTAAGTGTATCGAGAGCGACTATTTCAGCAATCTTCAGTAAAGCGGATCAGCTCGAAAGACGGGGGGCTAATTAGTTGAGCGTCAATGTCACTATTTAATAATTTCTATTGAAGACAAATAACTTCAGTCTTACTGTGTTCTTTTTACGTGCATTCAAAAAAGGTGCTAGCTTACTGTACAGATGACCTCATAACCATAGTTCAGACACACAAATGTGCGTAAAAAGATCAGGATATCAACGAAAAATAGGAAGAGGAGTATACAGTTACAGAAAATTTCCTCGTGAATGGAGAGCGAACAAAAACGGCTGCTCAACTTCAAAAGCCCGCCCGAATATGCATGAAAAATAAGGTCGTGGTGAAACGTAGGCAGGTGACTTAAATGCAGTTTGGTTGTTACGTCTGAGGAATTTCTGCAACACCGTCGCAATAAACGCTTGCAGTTTTTTTTTCATATATTTTAAGACTTGTAACTAACAGTTACCTGGACGACCTTAAAATAATTTGCTAGGGGACGCTTTAGATTATAAGTTGTAATTTATTTTTTACAAATTCAATGAAACTCTTTTTGGGGATGAAGCACGATAGTCGGGTCCCCCCAAGTTAGCCAAATCAAGGCCTCCTGTGTTATGGGCCATGTGGTAATATGGTTTTAAAGGCGGGGCATAAATACAGGGAAAAGAAGGAAGGAAAAAAAGAAAAAAAATCCAAAATGCCACACCAGCCCGAAACGTACACAACGTGGTTGCTCCATGGCAATTTACCCCCTCGGTGAGCAGACTATAGCCAACCGGTCCAACGAGACGGCATTCAGCAAGACGCCCCTTCCGGGTTCTAAACTGTGGGCCATGCCATGTTACTGAAGGGTGAAAACAATGGACGCGAGCTAGGGACTAACCAAAATTGTCTACCGAAAGAAACTTCAGAAGCAAAAAGAAAACGCTCTTGGATGGACCCGGCTATTGTGTTTCCACCGATTTTTGTCCTTACAATGCTTAGTTTGTTCACAGAAAAATTAATGTAAAAATTTACGGCCATCCTGGAAAAAAAGCCTCCTACCATTGATAGACGGAGAAAATCATGTCAGTGGTTGAACGGTTGCGGACTATACAATGAGGATCTGGAGTATTTCCTTGCTAAAGGTGCAATTTGGCCAATTTGGGTAGTAAATAAGTGGTTCCAAACTATAAATGAAAGGGTTAGAAGTCCATTTTGTTTCTGTCTGATTTCTTAAAAGGAAGGAAACTGCAGTAAGGCAAAGAAGGGCGGCATTATGCCAAGGTGTCAGACTAACCTGCCTTTCTCTTTTTGGTCCCTTTTCTTTAACTCTACTGTTTGTTTTGATGAACTTACAGAACCCTGCCAGAGCTTCCTCGCTTGGCGCGTGTGCTTGATGATCAAGTCTCTTGATATTTAATCAGTAAGGTTAATAACTGCTGGTCACCTCCTGTCATTGGAAATCAGGAGCTGCTGATAGTGGCCAACGCGTTTACCACAGCACCACGCTGTTCGCTATTTATCGGTGTTTGCAGTGGCATCAACCGACTACTCGTTGAAGCTCACGCGTCAATGATGCTAGGAGAGGGATGTAATCGCTACCACTGCCCTCCTCCGTCCCAGCATGACGCAAGACTCTCTACTTACTTCGATATGACTTCAGCATTCTAAATGCTGTTTCTTGTGATGTTGTAGAATTGGAAATTGTAACCGAAATTACCTAGATTAAGCATCTGGTTTATGACACCAACCAGTCTCCCGATTGCTAATGCAATTCTACTTCGTTTCAGCAGGCGCATTCCCCACGACAGTCAGCGGCTAATCGGACCCTGCGAGTAAGAATTTACAGACAAGCAACTGCCACTTTGAACTGGCCGATAAAGGTGCTAAGTGAAATTTTTGAGATTTAGGTTGGCCTTTGATCTCTACTTGCGGCGGATCACGTCTATGATCACGCAGACTTGCTGCTCAACTGACCCTGCGCAGTGTTCTCTGTCGGTCAATCGACCTACATAGGATCGCCAACGAGGTTCACACGCTGTTTGGTCAGCGTGGACTAATTGTTCTGCTCCATATTTTTGACAATGATTTCGACATTGTGGAGTCGTCTGATGGCGTGTACATTTCACTTCAACCAAAACTCATCAAAGTAGATTTAAGTGCAGAGCGCACATATCCTGGTACGAGAGGTACACATAACAGACGACATTGCCGAACATTTTGGAAGGAGATACTGGAATATTTGGAAGGACGATCTTAGGAGACGAGCTCATCTATTTATGCGTCCTGGGAATACAAGGAGACAATTTATGTTTTGTATATGCTGACTAGTACCATGGGTAGAAATATAAAAGAGGCATTTCAAATTCCCATTTAGTGCATACTCATCTCTGAAACGGTTTTTTAAGAAATAAATGAACTCAAAAAAATCCCCGAAAACGACAGCCAAATGAACGTTGAATGTTCAGCAGAACATGTTCTTTATATCAAGTTTACAGAGATCAGGGGGAAAATCGGAATGAAAAAGGGGCAATGATACATAGGTATGTGCTCGCATGCATGCATACGAAAGAGAAGGGTCGTCGGAAAAATTGAGTTTTACTCGTGCATTTTCAAGTTGTTTACTCAAAGCAGTCGAAGTTACAATCGACAAACTGATGTCCAGGGGGGTAGGGGAGGTGGGGATGAGAAACCTGTTACGATAGATGCCGCAAGCGAGAGTTGGGCCATTAAAGTTCCGATAGTTGATCACGTGTCGGGGGGATGACCGAGCACGGATAAGCGGTCGTTTGAAGATGGACGCAAGTAAGTGAGTCGTGCACACAGACCTTCAAAACGTGCCTCCAGATCGACATGGCTGTTGATGTTATTTGTGTCGGAGTACCAAGCTTCGAGGAATTCTTGCCCTGTTTCACGTTAACTATGACGACCACTTCAGTTTCGTCCGGATTAAAACGGTGATCGCAATCTACTGCGTGTGCAAGTACCAAAGACATGGGATCACTTCCGCGGATTGTCAGTTTATGTTCGTTTATGTGGGCTCCAAATTGTCAACCTGCGGGGCCTACGTAAGCGAAAGAACAAGTAGCAAATGGAGTGAGGTGATTGACATCGGTTGGCTGTTCTTTGAGCAAGGGTCCTAAGTTCGCGAAAGTGCCGCCCACAGCAAGGACGGCGGCTTGGGCGCGATGGAGATACCAAACCGGTTTAATTGTCTGGCGATAAATTCGGAAATTCCCTGCAGAGAGTAGTATTTTCGCGACACTGCTTCTCGTTTAGATTAGACGCTTTGATTGGCTCTGGCATCTGAGACAGTTATTCATCACACGGACTGGGGGTCCACTGAATCGGAATAGCTGATCCAAGTATGCGAGTTCCATCGTGACTGTTGCAGTAACGATAGGCACGGTGGAAAAGGTTTCGGATGCAACTCCTTTTATGGGCCGCTGGATGGGTGCTTTCATAATTGAGGATGATGTCAGCATTAGAGCCTTTTCGGTGGACGCTCGTCGTCAGACCATCATCTTCGAGTTTTTGGATACTCACGTCTAGAAACGGGAGGATATCGCCGGTGGACTCTTCGCGAGCAAATTTGATAGCTGCGAAAATGCTATGCAACGTCACAGGTATTCATGATATTAAATGTGGCAGCTACATATCAGAGCCACCATTTCAACCTGAAAGTTTGCATTACATCCTCTTCTAATTGTTGTAATACGAGTTCTCTGAGGACAGCCGATATTGGTGAGCCCATTGGGGTACCCTTGACCTGATGGTAATATTTCCCATCGACTTGGCAGTAGTTCTACAAACCGAGTTGAAGCATATCTAGAACTCCTTGTAATGCAATATCGACAGGATTGCCTTTAAGGCTTCGAGCTAGACTCTCAAGTACCAGGCCACGGATGTCGGTCTGTTGATGTAATCTCTGTGCCCTCAAACCCTCTACACTCTCACTTCTTATGTCCTCTGACGATGGGTTGGGGTAACCTGCTGGAAAATTCCCGATTAAAACTCGATTTTTACGACCAACCGTCGTTTTTCATACATCATCTCGGAATCCATAGCCCGGAGCGCAGAGCAGACGACGCCGGTCAACCGGCTCAGATGTGGGACGAAATAGATCGACCGAGGTTGCAACTGCAAAATCCAGGTCCATGCATGCCCCTGCTTTCAACCAATAACAGTACTACGCCTTATAAAACAAGGCCACTGTTCAAACCCGCCCTACCTCCGCATGCACACTGATGCCATCACCCTCGCCAGCGTGATCGGATACCAAGGAAATTAGCAGGCCAGACTTACAAAACGCGCTGACAGCTAAGTTTCACGAACCCCCGCGCCTATTAGGTCGTACGCGCATGCACAGAAACATTCGCAATGTTAAGTTATCATTGCATGTGTACAGTCAATATAAAATGTTGTACATTTTAAAATGTTTGAGTCAAAGCATAAGATAACTTCAAATGCGTTTTCACAGCCATTGGCGAAACATTTTGGAAGAAAAGTAGAGCCCGAAAGATTTTAAAAGGCTGGTTTTAAGAAATCAGGCTGTGACAGTCGTCTTTTGTCAAATATAATGCAATCAAGCCTTCTTTTAAAATCAATAATGCTTTCAGAGGTAACCATCTCACTTGGTAACGAGTTCCAAGGTTGAACCACTCGTTGGCTAAAACAAAACTTTCTGAGGTTCAATCGCGTGCGTTCGCTATTAACCTTGTAAGGATGACCACGCAGATGAGTTGTGCAGGCAAAGTCGAAGAAATCCTCCGATCTCAGGGTGGAATCATGGCCCCGGATAATCCGGAATGTCCAGAGCAGGCTACACCCTCGTAAGTGCCTGTAGGAAAGAGGAAATAAGTCAAGCTTTTTTTCAATCTTTTCTTGGTACGGTAAAGTCTTAAGACCGTCAACCATCTTCGTTGCTCTCCGTTGCACCTGTTCGAGGAGGTCAACATCTTTCTTCATCCACGGTATCCAAGCTGGTACTCCGTAATCTAAATGTGGTCTCACAAAGGCGCCATAGACTTTTCCGAATAGATCAGGGGGGAATATTGTAAACGCACGTCTGATCCAATGTAGTGTACATGTTGCCTTCTGGACTGCTTTCTTACAGTGTTCTGAGGGTATCAAATTCACATATGCTCCACACCAGGTGGTGCATGGACGGTTACTTGCGCATGATTTAGTTTAAAGCGATAATAGTCTTGCGCTGCAGCTACCGCACCCTCTCCTCCTCCCCACCTGAGCCTGGTGTCAAGACAGAGTCAAGAAGACCGTAGATGGGAGAGGGCGCAGGTGGCTGGCGCGGCCGGAGCCGCCCCTGGGTGTACCACCACATTAAGAAGGAGCCATTGCAGCCTGACTCTCAGTCCGCCAGTCAGCTACTCCACACAAAACACATTGGGATGACCACGCGGTCCGAATTATCCCGTCAGTTGACAACCTTCCCAGCCACGGCTTTTAGCGCACCGTGATAGTTTCAAGCGCGTCAAATTATTTATGGTGAGGAAAATGTGCTGAGCTGTTAACCTCACTCTCTCCCTCACCCCCACAATCAGACCACCATCCGAGCCAGTCAGTTGTCTGATGTGGGAGTGGGCGCATTGGCTGACGGGTCGGCGTACCCGTCTTCGCGCGCCACAGCACAACCTGGCCCCCATTACGCACACACCAGGGGATAAGGAGGAGCCATCGCCACCTGACTCCCAGTCCACTGGTCAGCCACTCGACACACACAGCACATACACTGGGCCGACGGCATGGTCTGGTGTAATTATCAAATTGGCAGCCTTCTAAGCCACGGTGTCTAGGAAACCGTAATTTTATCAGGTACATTATGATGTTTGTGAGGGTGTTGTCTATGTATTAGTGTAGATGGAGTGCGCTGATATGGCTTAGCCTTCGGTGGTTTACCGCAGGTTGTCGTGGAGACGCATGTGTCCTAATAGGCCCATGCGGTGTGTAAATGTGCGGGAGCATTGAGGGCAGTGGAGGCGGGCGTGGTGACTGTATGTCAGAGCCTCAGTCACGGGTTCACCAGCCTCCATGCAATGGATTCGCAGGTGACCGACCAGCCAATGCAATGTTGAGTCGTGCACTAGCTTCCTTACAACATTTTTTAAGAACTTTTTAATATTTGTTGTCCTCTTGATACCGTTTTGGTCCAACCTGACAGAATTTCTTCCCCTTATCTAAAATCTTTAAGACGTAAAAAAGAACTTCTCTACAAGCTAGGCCTCCGTGGCTGTCTAAAGTAGGTTAACGTCTTAATAAAAAGTGAGATTTGCAGACTAAATGATTTGCTTGTTAGTCAGCTTTTTGCCTCTCCGTCATAACCTTCTTTTCGGTTTTCCTCTACTGAACTCTGGAGGAATCTTAAGCGTCTCACTGGCACATGTTGATGCTGATTTAGACGATCTAATGAACATTTTATCCATACTTCTACTGACCCCAATCCCCCCACAAACAACCTTTCGTTACTACCAAGCGTTTTTTTCTCCCGTGTGAGTGGCAACGGTGGTCCATGGTTCAACTGCTGCTGGGCCGGATGAAGTCTCACCATTTGTTTTAAAATACTGCTGCTCTCAGATTGCCCCTATTTTGACACACCTTATAAACATGTACTTCACGGAGTCAAAGATTCCTGATATTTGGCGTTCAGTAAGAATCACCCTAAAAAGTCCGCTAATTTTGGTCCTTAGTCTTTCCGTTCAATCACCTGCTCTTCCGCTTTACGGAAGATTGCTGAACGAGTCGCTCTCGATACACTTAAGCCTTTTTCCTCCCATTTCTCCGACCCGTTACAATTTGCATATAAGGCCCGGCGTAGTACCCTAGATGCCATTGCCCTTGTAGTACATTCGGCTCTACGAGATTTCGATAAGGGCTGCCATGCGTACGCATGCGCATTTCTTGACTACTCCTCTGCCTTCAACACCATCCCGCGCCATCTCCTCCTTAATAAAACATCCGCGTGGCTCTCCTGGCTGGGTTGTCTCTTGGCTCGAATATTATTTTACTTCCCGCACTCAATTCGTACAATCCGGCAAGCAGAAATCTACTGTCCTTCCAAAAAATCAGGTGATCTTCAAGGTGCCATCCTATCCCCTCACATCTTCTCCCTTCATACTGATGATTTGAGATCAACAAACGACTGTCTGTACATCAAATAGGCCGACGAAATAGTCGTTGGTCATCCTCTTAAAAATCATACACATCTCCAGTGTCTGAAGGATGGCCTCGACCATGTTTCAGCTTGGTCGTCAGATAATGCTCTTCAACTCAACCATGAGAAGTCTGTCCAATGTGTTTTTCACCTCCTACCCTCCCCTAGTTCTGAATCCTCCGCCATCCTCTCAAACGAGGTATCCTCTTTCCGGTACCTTTGCGTTACTCTGACATCCCATCTTTCATTCTCCCAACCTATTGATACTCTTTTTACAAAAATTCGTAAACTTCTATATTATATCCGCCATTTACGTTCCTATCACACACCTCAAACCCTTAACTGGCGATTTATAGAGGCATGTATTCTTCCCCTCATCCTTTATTGCTCTCTCGTGATTTTTCCAGGCTTGCTTAAAAAGGTTTTTTGATTTTAAAACGTATTCTCCGAATGCTCTCTTCTGCTGCTGGTGTTTCTCATACTGTTTTAGTGGATTTGATAGCAAAACAGCACCTTACGACAGTCAACCAATTTGCTGGGCGAATCCTTGATGATGTAACCCACCCCTTCCACTCTGAGCTGATTGCTGTGAAGTCTTCCCGTTCGATACACCGAGGCTTTCGCCATATAGCCTGCCGTACAACGGCATACCAGCGCTCCGTTTTGCCATTTCTAGAACGCTACCTTACGTGTGAAGAGACTGAAATAAAAAAAGCTGAAACTAGAACTATCTCCCCACTAATGTCCATTTTTGACTCTTTGATTCTTGCATATTATGTTGACTTATCCTGATGCGTGAGTTGAAGTTGCGGGCGCAGTGTGGGCAAGAGAAATCGGTAGAGGCTGGGGGGTGTCATTCATGGTAGTGGGGGTGGCAGTGGCGGTAAGAATGGCAGGAGCGGAGGGTGTGCATGGTGTATCGGTGCTGTCGGCATTGCGGTGAATTCCGCTGTCATGGATGTGCATGTGACCGAATAGGCCCATGCGATGAGTGAATGCGCGAGGGCAGTGGAGGCGGCGATCTCTGCTGTATGTTGGTGTTCCAGGAACTGGTTCACCAGTCTCTCTACGATGAATTCGCAAGTGACCGACCAGGCCGATGCGTGAGGTGAATGTGCGGTCGCATTGAGGACAGTTTAGGAGAGAGTCCCCATCGTTGATTGTGGTGGTGGTGGGGGTAACAGGCGATGAGTATTGTAGAATATATGGTAGTACACACACTCTTCCGCCTTTGCTGTTCAGATCTGACCTGGGGAAGTCGATTAAGAAAAGTTGCGGGACGGGCGAACCGTGAGTTGTACGACAAGTTGGCAAAACTTGTAACACTCATTTAGGTAAAATAAAAGGCTCCCTTATTGAAGAATAGGACGTGTTGAGGTAAGAATTAGCGTTCATGCGATGTGCACAAAACGGGACTTAAGCCTTGTCAGTCACTGCCTCCTTCCACGTCCATTGCTGTTCGGAGTGAATGTTTCACAAATCGAACGCAGTTAGTGTGGAAGATAGACGCAAAAACCGTCTGGTCCCAAATCAATCATTTCACGTGCAGATTATGCCTGAGCCGTCTGCGGTACATTGAAATCTACCACCGATCGCGTTTGAGGCACACTTTATACGGCAAGATCATCCTACCCAAATGAACGTGAGGAGGGACCATCATCGTTTACAATGTGCATACCCTGTCAAGCAGCGGATGTTATGGAAAAAACGAGTTTATGAGCATCGACCCAGATACGGGCGAGTGCGAGTTCGCGACCCAAGGCCAAGTGCAGTTACTTTGCAATACAAAGAACCTTAAAAACACCAGTGGTTGTGCTTGAGTTTCCATGGGAATTCAACGTCTTGAAAACTTCGTAGGCGTGTCTCCCACGCACCTAGGGCCAAAAAGATTGCATGTCTTTCAGCAAACATCAATTGCTTTCACATGTTTGGTTATACATCAATATAGACAATATGACCCATGCGCATCTTCAGCGCGTGATTGGCCAATGATTATTAATTTATTTTATTAATTTCAACTGTTCGTCGAGGAGGTGAGAACCGGGATTGCTTAAAATACATGTGAACCGGACGAGTAGAAAAGAAAAAGGAAGAATCAGTCGTACGCCGGAAAAACGCGCGCGACAGCGGTGATTGTTGCACAGAAAAGGCAACGGGCGGGAAGTGGTGCGGAGGCGCCACTACAGTGGGTGTTTTTATGATTTCAGGGACGCGCCACGGGAGAGCGGAGAAGCCAAAGTGCTCAGGGGTAAGCTGGGTGGTTCACTTCTTGGGAAAGTATTCAAGATTAAAATTAGAGTTCGGGACCTGCCTTTCATCGATGCTTTTTTTTCAGAAATGCGGTAAAGTCGAGTCATTTTCAACCTTAAAATTCTCGGAGTATAACAGTTTGGGGAGGGTGCGGAATAGAGGGAGGCCATTAAAGACTGGAGCGCTTCCGTTTAGGCCTTTCGGGCCCAAGGTACACTGCGAGGCTGTGCTTGTGAACTGGACGCTTCAAAGGCCGCCACACGCGCCGCGATTGAACCCTTCTTCACTGGCGGTGGAGACACCGTTGTGGATGTCGCAGCACTAGTCACCTTGTTGTCATCCAACTCCTTTGCCTCTCCACCACTATTCTGCCTTCGACGATGACAGGCAATATCTGTATCCTCAGCACTTTCAACCGACTCGCCTGACACGGTGGCGGCACTTGGACCGAAGCCACGTCCACCGGGGTGAAACAAGCCGGCCTCGAGGGACTTACGGGCCAGACAGGATGATGGCAGTGGGTTATGCGTGGACAGTGGAGGTGATGGAGTCTGGGGTGGTGAAGCCCTGGATAGTGCCGGGGCTGCAACTCCTGCGGCGGCGGCGGCGGCTGCTGATAGGCCGATCACATTCTGGATGCTGCAACGCTTTCGAACTGTGCCCTGGCCCTGTTCGGCAAAGGTGTCAGCAGCACTGGCTGCATTTCGCAGACTGGCGAAACCCCTGCCGCTCCTCGGGGTGGGACTGCTACCACCACCTTTCGATGCTGCCCCAGTCTCGGCCTCGGAGGACTCACTGCCCGTGGGGCTTCCTTGACCCTCTGTGGGAGGCAGGTCGAGGACCAGGTCGGGCGTGTGCTTAGCCAGGGGTATGCGCATCTTCTTTTCCAGTTCTCGTGCCCGCAGCGATGAGGTGAATGAGTCAGCGCGGCCCACACTGTTGCGTTCCTTTTCCATGCTCGCTAGCCCATTCATGACCTGTGCGCGAGGCAAAGATGAAAACAGGACAGTCTGGTTAATCAATCATTCAGCGTATTTGGAGTAGCCAGGCTCAGGTGGGGGAGGAAAGTGCGGAAGCTGCAGCGCAAGTCTACTATCACTTAAAAATAACCCACGCGCATGTCACCGTTCCTGCACCACCATGCTGTGGAGCATACGTTGAATGTCGTCGGACTACGAGGGTCGACCTATCGTACTTGGAGTACACGGAAGATGCCCTTGAAAACTTCCCTTTTCAACGGTACAGAGCTGCTGGAAAATCAGTTGCGCGAAACACATACAGAAACAGAAATGTCAGAAAGATGTATAATTTGCGACATAACAACGAACAACATATTCACTAGATTTGCACTATGGAATGTTCGCTAGTTTCAACGTTCATGTAAACAAAACGACCTATTGAAACCAACGTAGTAGCATATCTATTTATAGCATTGAATGTGGTTGGGGAATTCTGGTTGAACAGATGAGTATCCAGACGCCTCTTAGGAATCAGCTGTCGGCATCGTCACCCTAAAGAACGAGGTGAAAACGAAACGGAACAAGGTCAATCTAGTCAGACAGCGTAGTGTAATATGCTCGAACTGCCCACAAAGAGCCTTCACAGGCGTTCGATTATTTGTAAGTCTGTAGGTCAAAGATTTCTCTACAGCAGACTGACGAGAGTAGAAATGTGTAGAAGACGCAGCCGGCCACGGGAGCTGTGGGGAATGCCAGACCCTCTTCTACACCTGTCAGCATTTACAATTTTCAAGATAGACAGGTGAATATTACCGACAAAGACAAGGGAGACCGGAATGGCCATTTCTGGCTTATTAGCCGTCGTCAGCCAGCCATACTCAATCAACCCCAGGTGGTGCATCACCCGAGGAGCCAGAAATGGCCATTCCAGTCTCTCTTGTCTTTGCCGGCAATATTCACCTGCTTATTCTACTACTATCCGCTGTGCGGCTGCTGACGGGGCTCGAGAGTGAGCCTCAACGTAGGGCGGAACGAGTGAGTCCCGTTAGCGATCGGTGAGCGTTCATCAACGAATGCAGTCAATATTTCGAATATAAACCGGCAGGACAACGAGCCCGTGGTTCAATGGTTAGAACGTTTGACTTCTGATCAACAGGTCGCGGGTTCAAACCTCGGGTGGTACACCAGCTGTGGTTGGGTATGACTCGCTGACGACGCATAAGAAGCCAGAAATTGCCATTCTAGTCTCCCTCGTACGTATAATCAACCTTTCTAATCTGAATGACAAGGAGAGAAGGTGTACCCACATTAGATTCCACTGCTGCAATGAATCGAGCACAAAAAAGTATAATTAGATAAGCAGTCTCAATGAGTGAGAGTGAAAATCTAAGTCACCTCAGCTAAGACAGAGTCGATATCCACAAATGGTTCCATCGTAGAAGTTGGTGAACCACGTCTCTGTTCCGTTATTGACCAACTTCGGTCAGCAGGTCGTTCGATATATGTAGTCTTGGAGGTACCCAGGTCACTCCCCACCGAAGTTCGAACCAGACCGACGTTCTCCTCTGGTAGAGGGGTCAGATTGGTAAGTACGGATGGGATGTCCGAGTGTGTTGTCGAGCCTGCCCAAGAGCATCGGTACTGCGCACCGACGCCGCTACTGGCCAGATTCTGAGGAGCACGCAATACCACACCACCCACAGACGTTGGACCACTTGTTGGTGAGGATGAAGGTCGGACGGGCTCCAGAGGAGCAAGTACCGGTGGCACACGCATATGACCACGTTCCGGGGATGGGGTTCGTTGCTTAAACGCCGGCGGTGTCGTTGCTGCCATACCTAAAACGGATCCTTGGCGTAAGGATAGGAGAGGATAAAACTTCCTATAAATATCTCCAGAGGCCATTGTAGAAAACATCTTATGGCACTGCAAAACCCGGGATTGCGTATAACTATCGGACGATGACTAATTAGCCAGAAGTAGCCATTCCAGCCTCCATTGCCTACGTCAGAAATAGTCTTCTGGCTACAATATTAGCCGCTGTGCAGCTGCTGGCGGGGCTCAAGTGAGCCGCAAGGCAGAAAGGGATGAGTGAGTCCCGTAACCGATCGGTGGGCGTCAATCTACCATCACAAACGACAGAATGAGTCCCTGGCTCCATGGTTAGGACGTTGGACTTCTAAATAGCGGGTCACGGGTTCTGGCCTCATGGGTTACGTACAACTGATGAGAGCTAATAGGCCAGAAATGGTCACACCAGTCGGTAATGTGCTTCTGCTTATAATATTTGCCACTGTGCGGCTGCTGGCGAGGTTAGAGATGCAAATGCTGTACGAGCATAGCCCGTAACGCCATCGGCGGGTACCCATCTACCAGGCTAATTCTGATTGGCGAATCATAAGTTAACAGCACTCTGGAGACGCGTGAAGAAGCCTAGCTTTTAAAAGCGATATTTCAAAGTCAGTAAATGAACAATGCCGAGAAGAAAATATACCAATTGGCTAAAACGTACCACCGGGATCAGCACTCTGGGTTAGCGTTGTCTGACGACCGATGTCGAATGAGTTCGCGACCGGCGAGCACCTGCCCATGGAGATCGGTCTGGGGACACTATCCCGGTCACCCAAACTTGTCACGCGTCGGGGTACTGAGACGCTACTCGACATTATGGTCGGCATTTCATCATTTTCAGGCCTCGGAGACATCTCCTGCTTGGCCACATCTAGCACCGCTTCGTAACGCTCAGCGGCGAAAAGACTCAGAAGTGACTGCGACACCCGCAGAAACGTGTCGCTCATTTCTGCTCTCCGCACCCTCTCCGCTCCTGCCGAGGTCGGAACCAGTCACATTAGGTGGTCTAGAGTTCTTTGAAATCGGTGTAGCCCTCAAAATGCGCGGTGGTTTGATAACTGGCGGTTGAGCCAGGGTGGAGGTTGGGCCCGATGCGTGTCCTCCTACATCGGCGGACTCCGAGGTTGGGGACCGCAGGGGAATGAGCGGAGCCGGTGAGGAGACGGCGACATAGAGAGAGGGCACTAAGTAACGTGGTCCAGAGGTCTCCGAGGCCAACTGCCCCTCCCACCAGTGGTCATTGAGCTGCCGATAAAGCAGCAGCTCAGCACCTCGTCGGAAGGACAATTCTCGAGGACTGTTGCCGGTGAAGTCGGCCTGCGCGATGGCGATGGTGCCGTGCAAATCAGAGTCTACCGACGTCGCAAGGAAAGTGAAAAGAGCGAGTGGGTGCATAGGGGGTGTTAGCATGAGTGACGCAGCGATAAAAGGCAAAGGCAAGAGCGGGCTAACTCAAAGGAACACAGGGCGAGGGACCGGGTGAACAGGAGTTACGACTCACCCTTAGAAGCAGAATAATAAAAATCGGGCAGATTTGAAGTAAACATAGGAGGCAACTTTAGACATGCAATCGGCTGGGAGAAAGCAAATAAGGAGGGCAGGGGGAGGGAAATAGCGTGAGTGCGTAGTTTTAAGCGTCTGAATAAAATCGCGCCGGTGAAAATTCTCAGAGGGGGAAGGGGGCAATCAAATTTAGACAAGAGTCCGTTTACAATCATCTTAATCTGTGTAAGCTTGCTCATAGACAAGGCACGGTATAGGTCTCATACCAAACGCAGATGAACTGCCAGCAAGAAATTGGGAGCCCACATCATGGATATTGCCGGCAAAGAGCAGGGAGACCGGAATGGCCATTTCTGGCTTATTGGCCGTCGTCAACCAGTCGTACCCATCATCGACCGTTCATCAACGAATGCAGTCATTATACCCGATCTAAACAGCAAGACAACGAGTACGTGGCTCAATGGTTAGAGGGTCCGACTTCTAAGCAACGGGTCGCGGGTTCGATCCTCCGGTGGTGCACAACCTGGGGTTGAGTATGACTGGCTAATGACGACTAATAAGCCAGAAATGGCCATCTCAGTCATCTGTCTATTCTACTACTAGCCGTTGTGTGGCTGCTGGCGGGGCTTGAGAGTGAGCCCCAAGGCAGAACGGGACGAGTGAGTTCCCTTAGCGATCGGTGAGCGTTCATCAATGAATGCAGCCCACATCATCTCGGGGAGTGAAAGGCCGACCAAACAAGTGCTGATGACTTGGGATGTTTAACGCAATCCAAACGCAAGACAGTCTGGCATGTTAGGGCTGATGTAAGCCGAATTAACTGCCACCCGTTCACATCTCGGGCGCACTTGAACGCCGAGATTCGCGTTCGCCACGCAGAGTACTAGGCCGCAGGCCAGCTAAATGCCCCCCATACAGTGTGGGGTAACTTCGGAAGGTCGCTAAGTTTCTGGGTTTTCAAGACTTTCCTTTTAACCGGAATCCGTACGGTTAATTGTCCGCCAAGAGTTACACAGGGTTTTAAAAATATCACACACCGGATTATGGTAGTAGTAGTAGTAGTAGTACTAGTAGTAGTAGTAGTACTAGTAGTAGTACTAGTAGTAGTAGTAGTAGTAGTAGTAGTAGTAGTAGTAAGCGTAGTACAAAAGCCGCTGTGAAAACGGTCAAACTTGTTTTAAGCTATAGATAACAAAAACCGACAGCCGCCTCCTTCGCTGGCTTTGCCACTGCGTTCGATTCCGTCCATCGTGTGGCGGACTTTGTGGGTTCTGTTGGTTAACGATGAGTCACATTTGCCCCAATGTCACATACCGCTATCAAGGCTTCGGAGAGACTTATGCATCATACCTGCCGAATGCTATCGCATGGCTTCGGACTTTGGCAGGCAGGCGCCTTTACGGTAACAAAATCGAGATCGTAGCCAGGAACTTTAATTCTTACAATTTGATTTTAAATCCAGGATAGGTGAAGCCTCAGCTCGGCAAACTATTCTGAAAGCATAAAAACAATAGTCGAAGTTGAGGTGGGGAGAGGGGGGTAGAAACAGGGGGTGTAAGGAGCAAAAACGGGGGGTAGTCATACCGTATTAAATGGGCACAAAGGATGAAGGGGCAGTCAGGAGTTTTGGCAACGGCGCAAAATAAGAAGCGAGGGTGATTTCGGGTAGGGTGAGAAAGAGGCGGACAATCAATAGGACTGCACGGGTCGGGAGAGGAGAGATTGAGAAACCAAACACACAGAAAACACAGAGAGGTTCAACGGGATGGACTGAGGGCATTTTGATGGTGTTCTCAGCAGAGAGTTTAAATCTGCCGACTGTGATTGCGCAGGTAGTCGGAGATTATGTTAGTGGATTGGGGGAGGGGGCAATAGGGGGTGGGGGAATTCGTCCCTGGAATCGCTCGCGATTCAGTGGGGCAGGGAGAAAGAGGTTACATAAAAAGGGGTCTAGTGGAGGGGGGGTTTCGGAGCGGCGAGTGAATCATCAGAACTGCCTAGATGGTTCAAGTGTGAGTCGATTAACATGGTAAACGGGTTTAGGCATAAATGAAACGTGCAGGGCATGTGGAGGGCGGAAGAGACAGAATAAAGAGATGAAAGGGAGTATAATTAGCCCGCCTGTGAAAAAGCATCTTTTATATGTACACCAATAACTTCTCGTTGAATAGTAAGGAGATAAATAGCTGCAACATAAAAAAATATTCACAAGTGGCGTCTAAATAATACTGGAAACTGTCATTTTACTTTTAATCATAACGTCAAGTGATAGACAGCGTGTGTTACGAATCCAGGCATCCGAAGTCCAATTCAACGCTCGATCCGTAAGCTGCTGCTTTCTGCGTACGCCATCGAAGTTGTTTTGTAAGTGCTTCCGAATGCTGCATATACTTACAATAACTTGGTAAGGCTATGATCAGAACTGATGAAGACGACCCCGAAGATGTCACGAACTGAAACTCTCCATGCGTGCCGACCACCAGCCGTAGCAGATCTGGCCAGTTCAACCCATTATTTTCGCTAGCGATGGAGACCGAATACCGAAGGTCCAAGAACCACTTCCATGTCTTGAGGAACTGTGACGAGACAGGCTTTCAGTCGACGTCCTCTTTGACGCCTTCAAATGGGCAACGACGTCGGATCGAGGGCGGGAATACTGAGCTCGTGTGGTGGACGATGGAGAACATGCCCAAACCACCTCAGTGGTCCTTCGTGGGTCACCAGGCATATGCTTGCGATTTTGGCGCAACGAGTGCAGATTGCCTCAGCTGCGACAAAGTCTGTGTACTTACCTCGGAGGATGGCCCTCAAGCAGTGGTGGTCAAATAACTCCAGTTTTCGCTCATCTTGTACGCGTGTAGCCCAGCATTCATAACCATAGAGAAGGACAGACCGGACAGACGCACGCTATATGCTAATCTTTGTGGCGATCGAAATGTCGCGTCGTGTCCACATGCACTTTCTAAGGCTTTAGAAAACCCGACGAGCAGCACCGATTCGTGAGACAATGTCCTCCGCACTCTGTCCATTTGGCAGTAGCCTTGCGCCCGGATATTTCGAAATGCCTACTTCTTCAAATTGAAAGTCAATAATCTCGAGACGTGCCTGCTCCTAGTCAGGGATGCAGCTTGAAAACACTTTCGTCGTCCCAGCGTTTATGGACAAACCGATTGATTTACCGACCTCATTTACCCGTGACACCATAGACTGCAGATCACGAAAGATTGAAGTCAGCAAATCGATACAATCGGCGCAGTCAAGATAAGCCAGCCGGCAACCGTGTGCAAACTCAGCACCGTCATCTTCGTGTAGGGTCTTCCCGAGAATGCAGTCGATAGCGTATTTGAACAACATGGGTGACAGGACGCAACCCTGTCGAACGCCAGACCGAATACCGAACGGTCGGAAAAGATTGGTAATAAACAGAACTCACGCAGTAGTGTAGCGGTAAAACGGCTTGATCATGGCATGATTACTTATGGTACAACCCTACTTAAGTAATACTTTCAGAAGGAAAATTTATTCCAGAATTGCGGTTGACACTTACTGTATGTATGGTGACACCGAAAAGGACAAGGGAGACTTGGATAACAATTTCTGGCTTATTAGTCGTTAAACAGCCCTCGGTTCGGGGGTACTTGAGGTTCGAACCAGGATTCTTCATGGCTATTGGGCGTTAGTATGTCCAACGTGCTAACTAGGCGCATTGTCTCATCAGTTCCGATTGGGTATATCAGCTATCGTAAGGAGTGCTGCTCACCGATTAGATAACGGGACATGCAGGTCTCGTTGTGCCTTGAGGCTAGAGCCCTCAGGGGCAGCCGTGGAGCGACCAAAACTCGTACAGGAAGGGGGATACTGACAACGACTAAAGAGACTGGGATCGCCACTTCTGACCACGTGTGTGCGTAATTCGCACGAGAAAACAGTGCACGCCAGTCTAGCTGGTTTCCCCAGAGAACGCAGAGTCCGAAAAGGATGGTAGAGACCATGAAAAGGAAACCATCTAGAATACTGCATATAGAACAACAACGGTGCATATAACCTTATCAGGAGAGGACTGCACGAACCTACCTTCACTTTCGGAGTCCGATTGCAGAGCTTCGTCGCCTTCCACCAGATCCCCGATTGTGCCTTCGTCCAGCGAGAGCTGATCCACGGAAGAACTGAGGTCCGCCAAACCACTAAAAAGGGCATATCATGAGGCTGGGGTTGGTGACGTCAGGTGTAGTTGCACTGATCAGATCATCGCAAAGGGCAAAAGTATTAGGAGAGAGAGAGAGAGAGGGATGGATAAAATGTAGCTGAAAAACACACCCTGATGCTCTGTCGATAGTGCTTGAGGAGGGATTCTCGACGAGGGCGTTCCTGGTAGCTCCGTCAGCCCTAGTGGTGCTGCCTTGCCCAGGTTCCGCAATCGCAGCTGAGTTTTCAGTCGCCGCTAGACGCCGATTGTGCTGCACCTCAACAGCCAGTCGCGCAAGGACCTGCGGTATGTAAGTGTACTTCTCGTAACGCGGGCCCGGCACCTGTTGATCGAAGATCTCGGTGTGATGTGCGATGAAGGTCTTCACCACCTCGTTGACGCTTGTCTGGTACTCAACCTGATCAAGCCCCGATGGTGCTGGCATCAAGGTAGGGCCGAAGCAAATGGCCAAGTTGTAGGGGTCCATCATATTCTCGTCGGAGTACTCCGTCAGGCTTTGGTTGCGCAAAAAGTTAAGGTAAAAGATTAAATGAACAATGCTACTAGATTGGACAGTCATGAGATGACTGTTGACTAGCCGCTGCTGTGCGGCTGACCGCAAGGGTCGGATGTCAAGTTAGTCAAGGTGCAATCCAACTGGACACAATAGACAAAATAATCAACCATGAAGCAAAAGCTCCGAACGCAGGGTTCCAACCCCCCCTTCACAAAAGTACATTCAGTTCGATTTTAGCAGCACTCACTCTGGCTTCTCGCAATCATCAGTTTAGAGACGCTGTTAGATGACAAGGCCTAGACTGGTTGTAGGGTAGGCCTTCAGAGTGTATCGATCAAGTCCGTGAGTGGATATCACAGAATGAAAGCTGCGATTCCAAATACAAAACGATAATCCTCGCCAGCTCAGGACTGGAAACAGACACTGGATCGTTGGTTCGGGAGTCTCTATACCCTAGGAGTATTCCTGGTCAACAGATAAATTTTGTTCATCGTCCTGAGGATGGAGTAAGCCCCCAAACAAACACACACAGACGACCGTCGATTTAGACGAGGTCCACCGTATGCTCCACGGAAGGGTGGTGCAGGAACGGTGACTTGCACTGCATCAACCGCACTCTCTCCTCCCCCACCTGAGCCCGGTGTCATGACAGAGTCAAGAAGACCGGAGATTGAAGAGGGCGCAGGTGGCTGGCGCGCCCGGAGCCGCCCCTGGGCGTACCACCACACCTGGCTCGGATCCCACGGAGTGGGAGTGCCATAAAGGCCACATTAAGAAGGAGCCATTGCAGCCTGACTCTCAGTCCACCAGTCAGCCACTCCACATAAAACACACATTGGGCTGACCACGCGGTCCGAGCTATCCCTTCAGTTGGCAACCTTCCAAGCCACGGCTTTTCAGCGCACCGTGATAGTTTCAAGCGCGTCAGATTGTTTATAGTGAAGAACATATGCTGAACCGTCAACCTCACTCACTC
Source organism: Schistocephalus solidus (assembly GCA_017591395.1). Taxonomy (NCBI): domain Eukaryota; kingdom Metazoa; phylum Platyhelminthes; class Cestoda; order Diphyllobothriidea; family Diphyllobothriidae; genus Schistocephalus; species Schistocephalus solidus. Next base: position 29,592 of record WEDG01011723.1, read on the forward strand.
TCTCCCCCACCTCCACAATCTGACCACTGTCCGAGCCGGTCAGTTGTCTGATGCGGAAGTGGGCCTAGCTGCTGGTGACCACACAACGGGACCTCCCGGTGGCTATCGTAAAGAAGGCTTACTCTTAACCGAAGTTAATAATACAAGTGACAGGGATTAAACACTAACATTTGCTGCCGGTTGGCAGGCTAAGTGACGCGTAGAGTCCTTCCGGCTGTCGCTGAAGACAATGAAGTCCACCTTGTAAACAAGGGACGGTGACTTGCACGTTAAGTGTGGAAGATTTGCGCAACAGCTAGCCCACCTACTGTTCTCTAACCCGCCCGGCTCCGAGGGCGTCGGGACGAATAGTGAACTAGAGTGTAGTGGCCGACAAAACTAAACAGTCTATCTACGCGTGCCACACACACACATACAGACTATGCGCCAGGCTTCGGAGAGGATTACTCCGACCTCGAATGAATGAGAATGCTATAAATGCACGTTATTATGGAGCCCCTGGAACCCAACTCTGTCCTGATAAGGACCGACTAACACCGTCAGTACACGCAAACATAAAATCCACGAGTCGTAGTAGACCCAGGCGCATGTTTTCAAATTTGGTATTCCTCCCATAACACGCCTGTAGTTTGACAACGCTTTACAGATTGCTATCTATTTCTCACTGTAAAATTAGCGGATTGAAAAGCACATGTCGGCAGTATCTACAAAGAAACTGGACTGAACTGAGCAACACCAACACCACCATGATCACCAACCCTATAAATAGGAGGAAGGAATTACAGAGGGAAGAGAAGAGCAAAGTTTGATGCAGACAAGGTATGTGTACTATTTGGAGTGCTGAAATTTAAACCTTAGTGCGGGGAAGCGCGAGAAACAAAGACTCACTGATGCAAGAACGCGAACAAATACCGCATAACGACAAAAACTGCCGAGGAGAGGCCGCATCTGACAATTTCGCGCAGTTTCTGAACACCTTCCTCAATGTCACGACCTACAATGGTAAAAGAAAAAACAAGCAAATAAAATGCACAAAAAAGGTACAAATGTGGGGTTGCATCAAATCAGAGAAAGACTGATGACAAACAATTGATTCAGAAGACTAGTTGGCGAGCATACACGTGCTTTCGAAAAATTCTCATCGGGCCGGTACATTTATATGGGAAGGGAGTACAAGCTAAGACATAAAATCAGTAAGGTTTATCTCGTCATACCAGTGAGTCATGTTAAAAGGGAAAAGGGGTGGCGATAAGAGACAAATGGTTAAGCGACAGTGAGGGTTTGGTGGTCGTTTACGAAAGGGGGGGGGAGGGGGAAGAGGCGAATGGCTTCGACGGCATGTAATTAAGCCGTCTTTGGCCCTGCTAAGCGCGGAGCTTGTAGAAGGTTCTTTTGTGCGCACAAGACCGGTTTTCTCAACCGGATGGCGGTGGCCTCTGCTGTTGCTAGCAGCCGCTGACCCAGTGAAGTGGGATAGTTTGGTTGCACTTTATAAATCACACGGAAGGCTTCGTTAGGGTCCACACGGTGCCCGGAATCCAACAGGTGTGCGAGAATAGCGCTGTTTACGCTTTTAACTTCGCCTTTTCTCAGCCATGCCGGGAGGTGTTCCTTTATTCTTTTGGCTAGGTGCCAACTCGTGCGACCAATATAATCTGCTCCACAGGAGCAAGTGAATGAGTAGATGCACATGGAGGTGGTCTGAACCGGCAACCTATCCTTACCTTCCCCGTGTAAAACAGGGTTGGTTGAGAATAATATCCGAATTCTCGCCACTGGAAAGGTTCGTGCGACGGCTTGGTCAAGCTGTTTTTTTCAGGAGTTCACTTGCCGCATCCCCTTGAAAGGGGACTTTGAGAAATAGGGTTTTCTTTTCCGCAGTAAAGTGTGGTGGGTTTTTCTGGTCTTGCGACCATATTCTTTGTAATAACTCTATCCGGATAGCCATTTTTGCGAAGTAAGTTCTGGATATTTCAAACAAACAAACAATTGGTTGAACCACGCTATTCATGCCGCATTTTCTATGATACAGACAGCAGAGCCTGGTTCCAGGGACATCAAATGTGCGCTATATTACAGGGAAGATGGGCGGCCAGATACCTTTAAAGATTCTTGCCAGTCAGAATTGCGGACTTGATTTACTCTCAGTTAGGATGTTCCTCGAGAACGCACAGTAGGTACTAAAACCCACAGAAATCCGAATGGGCTTTCGACTAGAAAGCAATACATCACAGGGTCAACAGCGCTAACGGAGCCTCCCGATTGTTGCAGTAAAAGGCGACACTGTGTACAGGAAGATAAATGCTCTGCAGGCGCTCATAGAACGTTCAAGAACAAGAAACTCATGCGAAGACTTCATGCTCCGGACGTTCAGGATCACCTTTTGGAACAGGAGCAATTTAATAAGACGCCTTTTTAAAAGATTCCAGTGACTATGACATCGCAGCATCCGTGGCAGATGGCCTGATCACCCAGACGGATGACGAACTTCCGCATAGCCACAAAGGATAACGGAACCAAAATCCACGGCTAATCGCTAAACCAGGACATAGGACTGCAGTCCCCATATGCATGCCTTTCCATCACATAGGACGATTTAACTCAGAGGAGTTAACCATTTCCATCAGTCGCCCGCAGAGGTGTCTACAGTAGATTCCCTAACTCATGAAATATCATCCAATATTCTAAAATGTGATTTTAATGCGACTAAAATTACTTAAGTATGGTTGCTATGCTGAGTATCTTGTATCATAACCCAAAGATACTTTATTCACGATAGGATGTCAGCTTTTGAGCAAGCCTATTTCTCACCACCTGCAAAACTCTGTGAAAAATGACTAATTAAGTAGTATACAGATTTCTCCTTGATTTTGAGGCTCTTATTAATTCATATGTATTTAACAGAAAGCAAGAACAAAAATATTCTTTCTTTTACTCGTTTAATTGCAAATTAAATCTTCAAATTTTATACCTAACGAAAGAGTACCTCTCAGCTTTGAAAGTCGAGAAATTCGTGATTTTTATTACGCAGCATGTATACAGCATGTTCTTTGCAAACCGTGAATTCAAGTGTAACGGCCAGTTGAGTTCAAAATTATTCAGCAGTTTAGAAACTTTTTACAAACCGAAAGAGGCCCTTTCTTTAAGTAGCAATTTTTCGCAGTTTTCTTCTTGTGGGCGGTCAGAAAGAAGGTCCTTCACATGACTGAAATATCTTGCGAGTAGACTGCATGTTAATCAATACCACAACCCTAGTTAAGTGATTTGTTTGAATGTAAAACACATTTCGGAATTTCCTTTGACATTTCATGAGATAGGAACTCTACTGTACACAATGTGAATCAAACGAATCATATACGCGTCGCATACAAAAGGCTACTTAGCACAACGGTTTAAATTGACTACTATTAATAATTAAGTAGGCGTTGCTGTTTAGTTTTATACACATTCCGATAGTTGACTGCTTTTCGCATGCAATTAGGTGAACAATAAACTTTTCAATGATCTTTATGTATTCGTGAAGTTCTTTCGACATGTTTGTAGCCAATACGGAGTTCAAAAGCGTTCGCCTATGCTACTCTTAGTAAAAGTAAACTGAAAGATGAAGGCATACATTACGTAGAGTCACGGCACCCAGGCGACAGATACACAAGAACATCGGGAGAGGTGTGTGAGTACGAGAACTTACGCTCGCGCACAGCGGTGACGAGGTCCATGAAGACAGCGTTGGGGAATGGCGGCTCGCCGAGTTCACGGAAGTAGAGCTTCAACAGACCGGCTGTCGAATTGATGTCCCGAGCGTCGCAATGACCTATCAGTGGATCCTCGCCCTGCTCGAAGGCCGTCTTGAAGGCAAGTATTTCTGCCTGGCTGCCTGATACACGGAAAATGCCCTGGTGGTGCATACCTGTGCGTGTGTGTGCGCAAAAATACGCAGAAATATCCGTAAAACGGCAGTTTTATGCGATCCAAAAAATGCGGACTTAAGGACATACGCCAAAGTAGACATACGCCAAAAATAAAGTAGACAGAAAAATGGGAAAATGTGATTCCTTGAAAACTCGATGCTGTTATTGCAACCGTCGGAAAGTTCGAACTAACCTTCGCGGTGAACGTCTTACCTATAAAGGCAAGATAAAAGAAGGTAGGAAGATGAGACGCGAATAAGGAAACGCGCATTTAGAGCTCGTTAATAGTTATGTTCACCCGCAGCCTCAATCACGGCCTCAGTTTTGAAACCGGAACCTGAAACTCTATTCAGGAGATTTTGCACGCCCCGGACAGAGAAAACCCTGGAATTAAGATACTCACGCTTTAAAGACAGCTTAAAACGAAGCTCAAAATGAATAGCCGAGGACCTGAGGTCTGAATTATGGGAGGCAGCATGTCCTTCGACCAGAATGGTAGAAGTCTTGACAACCACGCTTGGATAGTCCTAGTTCTGGGATAGGAAAATCATGTGCCACTGATCCGGAGGGTTTTTCGTGATCCATTGGAGGATGTGAAAGGGAGAGATCTGATTCAAGTATTTCTTGGCTCACACCGAACATTTGTTCCAGGATGTAGGACTGCAATGACGGCATTTTGGTCACGAAATAGAACAGCATCAGCTAGGATGGTGGAATGGCCTAGGTAATGGGTCTGACAGTACAAGGGACATCAACAACCCTAACGCTAGTAATGTGTCTTGAGTTCCACTGACCAATACCCGGGCAATGATGAAAAACTCCTTGTTTGCCGAGAGGACAATTGAAATCACTTTTTTAAGTCGTCGAAATATTTTTCACTTTGGTCTAGTCAAGGACTTTGGGCAAGTAGAAATATTTCCTATTCGGCATTCTCAGTAAACTTGAACTCTGCGTTTATGACTGATATAGTGCCAGCTGAATTATCCCTCACATTTAGCCTAAATGCTGCCTATGAGCACAGACTCCTGGTTTGAGATTCCCTTTTGAAATGTCCTGGCTACTTTAAAGTCTATTTTTCAATGAAGACGGTTGTCCTGGTCATTGAATCACTGTGTAAGGATTTCCGGGACGGACACAATCAAGTGCGGATGCGTCATGTCTCAGTTCATTAAACGTTCGCACCAATATACTCTAATTGTGCGAATAATTTTTCTCCGTAGTGGCACCTGCTGTCTACGAGAAAATAATCGGAATGAATGGATAAGAATCATTCAGCCTGCAAGGATCACCATTGCGGCTTGAATGCGATAGCCATGGTGAACGACTAAACAAAAGTGCCAAAAAACGTTACTGGCAAATTTTCAGTAGGCTGGTTAATTAAAATAAATGACAGCGGATGGAGAATCATGGGCCGAAGATCGCAAATACGCCGTTGGACACAACTGAACGCAAAAGTGACATTTTGATGCGCATAGGAACTGAACATGGGCAAAATTTACACGAAAAACCTAATGTACAATGTAAAATCCACTTAAAAATTGCATAGAAGAGTTAACAAAAGCAAGGTGTCTGCAGGCATAGTGTTGAAAACGAAAATGGGAAACCAGAAATTGACCGACACCGATATCCTGTGAAGTGCATTTGGGTGTGAAATATACCGATAATACGCCAAATATGTCCAATTCATCAGGCAGCATGGATTTTCTGAGCCAAAGCACTCTTTCTCCTACACTACACAGAGAAGTCGCTTACTGAATAAAAGGTCCACATTGTAACTTAGGTGTAAGTGAATGGGGAAGTGCATTCGCTAAGACTCATAAATATTGAACCCAGCGATTGGTTGAAAGGGCCGGTAATCTTCACCCGCCTTTCGAAATAAGATTTTTGACCAGGCCACCTTCCTCAACTCCTACCGTCTCCATTCGCTTCCATTAACCTGTAAAAGGTAGAATAATTTCAAAATCTGGCCAGCTGTCTTCTACATCAAGCGTCTGATTTGTGGTGGCACCCTCGAGGTCACAACGAAGATGCGCGCTAATTGCGGAAAACAGCAACCTAGGGCAGTATTAAGGAGAGGGGAGCACGAAGAGAAGGCAAGTACCATAGAGGTTGATGGCCCGAATACAGGATAGCACAATGCGGGGAATGGGTTCCTTGGTGGCCTCCACAAACTCGTCTATGCTACCACCGAAGAGTTTGGGGCGACCCACGTTGGGCACCCTCAGGACCCGACGCGGCGCCGTCCGCACCATGCTAGCCGGCGAAGAGGAGCTGCCCGGGGGATTTGGCGGTGGGGGTGGCGGAGGAGTGGTCGGGAACGACACCGGTGTCGGCTCCACGGGGCTGGAGGCGACGCCTGCATCGAAGGCAGTGCCAGCGCTGAGCGCCATCAACTGACTGGTAGCATGCATCTGACCGAACACGCTGCTATCACCGCCGCCGGCAGGCTCGCCGGGCCGCAGGGTGGGCACCCCGAGGCTGGGAAATTTAAGGTCGGGGGGCGCGGGAGCGATGGAGGGCGCGACAGTGCCGGCAGGTCCCTTCGCCAGTGCTTTTTCGATTTCAGCCAGTTTGGCCTGCATGACATAGTAGCGATGCATGTCTTGCGTGTAGGTGCAGAAGCGCTGGGGGAGGGCGGGTGAAAGGAGAATCATCCTCGTGAACGGCCGTCAGTGAACAAAAAGTGTGATACCTGCAAGACTGGCTGGCCTTCAGCCAACTGAGCGACATACGCTCTGGCCCACATGCAAGTGCGTTAACTCAATCTTACTCCGTAAACCTATCTAAACAGCTACCACCTCTCTCTCTCTCTCTCTCTCTCTCTCTCTCTCTCTCTCTCTCTCTCTCTCTCGCTGCACCAGCAAAACACCGAAAAGGAGGCGAAAATGCAGGCTAAGTCGCTTAAATGAGTCTGTTTAAGTCCTTATAGTTCACTGTATATATTGTTACAATCCTTCAATTTCAGTAGACAAGGCATAGAGAACCCAAAGGACATGAATCTAGAACGCAAATTTGAAGTCCCTAAACAAAAAGATTCCCTTGTGTTCACAGATAAGTTAAATTAAGATCAAGCTGGTCAGAATGCATAACGGCACCGACTTTCCACCAATTAATCACCACCTGGGCAAATCTGGTTGCAGTCTTTCCACAAACTACTCCTTGAGCCCAAAGAGTACTGACCGAAAGAATGCACGTTAGCCAACACTGACTTTTTCAACTGTGAGAAGAAAAAGCAAAGGTTTTCGAAATCTTTCAATAGGGGAACGCTAGTTTTTTTCTAATGAGACAAGTAACGATCGCCATGAGCATCACAATGAAATAAGATAATTTATAGCCTTTTACTGTTAATTCAAATGGACATTTGAAGCAGCCTTAAAGGTTTTCCAGCAATGTCATGTATTTCCATTGAACAGTGCTTCCGTTGAGCGTTAATAGGAGAAATAACATTCACAACTGCCACTGCTACTTAGATAACAACAGTAGCATGTATGAAAAAAGACGCTGTCTTAAATGGGGTTACGTGAACAAATTGGGCTATATTTTTCCACTGTTTTCCGTGTATCAGATCACACGCACATGTAAGCCATAAATGATTTAAGCATAACGAATTTCAATTTACACGTGGTGCGACCCGAAAACAAACTGATATTCAAGATTTATTAATAGTTAGGAAACTCCCCCCAGGGTACATACCTCCATGTAAATCCTCTCTTCCTTTATCCGGTCTTCGCGATATGAAGCACGTAGACTGAGGTAGAGTCCCTGGGGTACTTCACCGTTTCCGGGCTGTTGCGCACCACCACCGCCACCGCTGCCCGTATCAGAGAGCATGGAAGACTGACTTCCGGTGATTGCGGTGCCGGTCAGGCCATCTGAGGAGGGGCCGGCTCCGGCCACGCCAGCACAGCTACCTCCGACACCCACCTTATTCATGCCGAGGGGAATGGAGGATGAAGAACTCGCCGCGGTGATGTTGCCGGTGATCGCCACCGGAGGTGAGCCGACCACGGGCACAGTGGGACTGGCAGTGGAGTTGCTAGCAGTGAGGCTCTCCGAACGCCGTGGTCCCTCCTTGGTGGCAGTGCTGACAAACAGTTCGGAGACGTCGTAGTCGTTTTGGTTGATCAGCAGGAGCAGCCTCTTCTCGATCTAGGAGGCAGACACAGAGGTGGATGGTGCATTTACAGTAGATGAATTAGCTCATGATAAACGCCGGCACCTACGCATGTACCAAAACTTTGCAATAGTATAGTTAAACATCTCAGGTAAATGTAGAACTTAGATCAAAGATGAAAAGTCATACAAGTTTATTTAGAAATAACAATTTTTTAAAAAGGGTCACAGCTGCCGAAAACGGGAAAAACCACTATTTCTGTGAGGAATAAAGTTAAATAGAACTGTCAGGTGAAATCGTGAATATAGGATTTTGTGTGTCTTTGCAAGTATTTCGGTATTGGATTACAATTAGCTTCAGATCGTCCTTGAAATACCAGTAAACACTTCACGATTCTCAGTATTTTTGAGTGATTGGTTACAAATTCAGATTTTATTCTATGTTTTTACCAAAACTTTCCGGTACAAGATATTTTTTAAAAGAATTTACCGAAATAGTGAATTTTCGGCTATTCGTGCTAATGCAGATGACAGTTTTGGTCATATTTGTTGACTCATCAAAACATAAAAACTTACTGAGGGGTAAAAATCAATGTCCAGAACAAAAGTCGTTAATTACTTTGACTAAGATCGATTATGATAAACTAACTTCATATATATATATATATATGGAATGGAACCGACAAAGACAAGGGAGACCGGAATGGCCATTTCTGGCTTATAAGCCGTCATCAGCCAGCCATACGCCTGGGTTTGGGCATGGCCCGGAATGGCCATTTCTGGCTTATTAGCCATCATCAGCCAGCCATACCCAACCCCAGGCGCTGTGGCACCCGAGACTCTAACTCGCGACCTGTCGGGCAGAAGTCCAACGCTCTACCCACTGCGCCACAAGCTCGTTGTCTTGTCCTAACTCATGAAATCTGAAATGTCTATATCAGAATTTGAGGTAAAAGCAGGGCACGCATTTTAAGGTGTTAGTTCTGTTTTTGTTTTAAATTTATGGAGAAAAATCTGTTTAATAATAAGGAGATCACTTCAGATCAGTTTATTCAAGGGAGAACGGGGCTAAATGGGGCAAAATCAGACGCTACCTGCCATCGAGGAATTTTCGTACGCTATTAAAAGCTAATTATCAAAAGGTTTTGTTTTTATGCGCATTTCTGTGCATGAACATTAAAATAAGCTGGAAAAATTTGGAATATATCCCTTCGGAGAACGGTAAATTTGGTTCTGTTTTCACAAAAATCAGGTGAATGCAAGTTTGAGAGCTTACATTATTTACGGCAAAGTGAGGATAAATTTATTTTAAAAAAGCACTTTTTGCATAGTTTTGGCGTTTTGTACCAAAAAACGCTGAAATAAACTTTTGTGAAGGTATTTTGTTTTACCACACCGATAGTTAGGAGCTTAAACGCGCATATATACGAGCCGCGATGATACACCGCGACTTTTCGCAGTCACGGCATACGCGAAGCCTGAAAAGACAATTTCGGTCTGCAGTTGACTATAAATGAATAAGGAAATTTAAAAAAGAAGGGGCAGAAAATGCACATTTCATCGCAAATTCTAAGTATATATTCGGCCCCTCTCTTGTGTGTTTAAAAGCTTAGAACTAGACTGAGAAGTAAGCAAATATATCGAAAAACGCTTCAATAGAAAGAGAAAAGATAGTTCTTTAATTTTAAACAGAAATTGTATCCCTTCTTTTCAGTGAAGTCGAAAATTTAGTCAAACGGTCCCAGTTTTTTTTCGACTTCCCGGACGGCGGTCTGCATTAGGAAGAATGCCAAAAAAGTTACTGCTTCGGTAAATGCTTTAAAGAAATATGTTATTTTGATGGTTTTACCAAACTCATCGAACGTAATGTACATTTATGGGCAGTCGGCTGAAGACACTGAAAATCGTAAAGAATTCGCCTCATTTTCAAAGACTATCTGCAACTCATCGTGATAAAAAACTCGAAATATTTAAAGAGAAATTTAACAATAGAATAGTCCTATTTATATACACCAAATGGTACGTTAACGACTGTACATGACGATTCTATTTAAATTTATCAGTCATTGACCGACCTGTAAACATGTAAGCATATGAAATATTATATTCATGCGACGTCCCTATCGACGCAATGAAGCGAAAATCTGCTTGCCTTGGTCAAAAGAATTTAAGACAATGTACAAACGGAAGAAAACCGACGAATTCTTGTGAAACGGTGTTGGAATATGCACTTTCATGGTAGGCTGCTTGATGACGGTCATAGTTTACGTTGCGCTTAATCTAGAGGAATATGAATTTACAAAAATCTGAAAAAGACTATTTTCAAAAGCAATTCGGCTTTTTCTGCTTCAATCACTCGTTTAACTGCATGGTCAGGCTTCCTATACATTTAAAACTTCAGTTTACTCAACGAGGTCAATTTTTCACATTTTCGTAATCTGTACCTATTCTAAAAAAATTATTATTTCTAGACAATGTAATGTTAATTTGTAAACCCCAAAAAGTCATATATTTCCTAACGATCGTTATTTATTGACGTAAAATTTTGGTTGACGAGGTGTGCGCTGATTTCGCGAAACTGGCCATAACTCATGAAATTCATCAGATTTCATGAGTTAGGATACCTACGGGTTGGTGTGACCAACTTGAAAATTCACGAGTACAACTCTATTTTCCGACGAGCCCTTTTTTCTTCACTATATCATCTCGGAATGCACTCTACCTCAGCTATTCTATATATATATATATATATATATAATACTAGTAGGCTTTTGAAATTGAGCCGCAATTTTTTCTGCTCTCCATTCGCATGTGAATCCTCTTATGTGTATGTCGATTGGCCTAGTTCACCCATTATATACTGTACCCTATTTGTTTGTTTGAACAACAAAAATGAGGTCATCAGCGCACGACGCTGGCATCATTTTGAAGGAAGTCCGAATTGATCGATGTTTTGAGACGCATTAAAGGACGATGCTTCACGGTGAATGGAGGACCTTTTTGTCTGAAATTTTTGAAATTTTACTTTCAAAATAAACCGTAGCTCTCTCTCTCTCTCAAAATAAATGGAATCAGATAGTTCCCATCCGGCACCTATCCATTGCGTTCTTAAATTACACATTACCAGAAACTATATTACACAAAAAAGCATCGTACTACATGCTTTAAATTTAACATAGTTTTTGTGGGCAGCCAGCTCTTCAGTACCATGTACGAATTTTGTCTACGGTCCTAATTATTGGGTTTCTATAACAAAATACAGTCAAATAAGTTTAATACTGCGTTTTGTTGCAAAAAACGGCAGAACTTTGCCCTCAACTGATATTCATTGACTCAATATCAGATTTTCCGGTTTCAGAAGGGACTTATTTCAAACTTTGTCGGGCTTATATTAATTTTTATGTATAGCACAACACAAAAAACAATGGGTTTTGTTCTGTGATAGGAAACAGCATAGAAAAGTTCGTGGATATCCGGCAACCACCGATTTCACCCAAATCCTTCAATATGCAGTGGTCGTTAGTAGAAGGCCTTCTGAGCTTCAAATCCACTCAACAAACCAACATAACAAGAGCAAATGTACAAGAACCTACTCACCTAATTTGGCTGATGATATTGCATGAGTGAGGTCATCGGCTGTACAAAAGCGGTGTGGTAACGTAAACGACGCGGGAGCACCTTTCCCATTCAGCTATGTTATACACGATAAAAGGCAAAGAAATGTCTGGGAGCAAACTTTGAAGGGTGGATCGACAATTTCGCGAGGGCACACAGCCGACTGGGTTCATGCAACAACTTGCACATCAAGCTGGGTTCCAGTTTGAAAGTTTCACTTGGTGCAAGGAGTGCTCAATCAGATGGCCTTTTGTTAGGCAAAGTTGCAGGCTAGTTGTGCGTGATTTGTGACGAGCTGGAAAACAAGGAATTCAAATTCACCGAAAAAGTGTTTTACCTTTCAAAGCAAATTCGCCGAGATGTCTGTTTTGCCATATGTTTCAAGAGGGTGAGGACTGCACAGATTTTTCCCCTAATCTCCGAGGCATTTCTTTTTAAGGGAAGATCAGATAGATGAGAAACACGGCGAATGCGGACGCGTAACAGATTATGCCGCTCCTGGAAAGCCTGTGTTGACCTTTAATGCCAGCTGACAAAAAATGACCAAAATGGCAAGTCGGTTACGAGGTTTTTAGATCGAATATCGAGAGATTTACTTTTCGATTGGATCACAAAAGCGTTGCTATTTTTGTTGATTAACGATCCCCGATCATTGATGGAACTTACTCGTCCCGTTCTGCCTTGCAGCTCATGCTAAATACTACTACTACTACTACTACTACTACTACTACTACTACTACTACTACTACTACTACTACTACTACTACTACTACTACTACTACTGCTACTACTACTACTACTACTACTACTACTACTACTACTACTACTACTACTACTACTACTACTACTACTACTACTACTACTACTACTACTACTACTACTACTACTACTGCTACTACTACTACTACTACTACTACTACTACTACTACTACTACTACTACTACTACTACTACTACTACTACTACTACTACTACTACTACTACTACTACTACTACTACTACTACTACTACTACTGCTACTACTGCTACTGCTACTACTACTGCTACTACTGCTACTACTACTACTACTGCTACTACTACTACTACTGCTACTACTACTACTACTACTACTACTACTACTACTACTACTACTACTACTACTACTACGGGAAGAGTGAGTTTCCGTTAACGATCGGTGAGCGTCCATAAACGAATGCAAGTCAATATTCCTGACCTAAACCGGCAAGACAACGAGCCTGGGGCTCAGTGGTAAGAGCGTTGGACTTCTGATCGAGCCTCGGGGAGGAGGGGGCACCATCTGGGATTGGGTATGACTGGCTGATGACGCTAATAAGCCAGAAATGGCCATTTCAGTCTCTCGTGTCTTTGCCGGTATTTTTAATCGGCCTTGCGATTCCCCGCTTGCGATGCCATTACAGCTCTCACACGTGCCACGGGGCGAAAAGGCAGCTGGATGATTCTACTTTGCGACCCGCATGAGCACACGACAAGAAATATGAGAAAAACCGAATGGGATTACAAGTCCAGATTACAGCAACTTCAACGAAATCGGAACGGATGAACGTATTCGGCAGGCTAGGCTGGCAAAGGCCGCGCACTATCGCTCGCCAGGAACAAGAAGGCGATCATGAAAAGCGGGGAGAATCAACTATTGCACCAAGCTACGCCAACATCATGGCAGTTAACCAAACGGCGTCCAGCTTGGCGGCAAAGCGAAGAGGATGACAAGTCCACAAAGTAGGCAACCAATCAGCGCGTAGCAAGCGCCGGTGAGATATCCCACACAGGCGTCGCTTCGTCTAGATAACGAGAGCTGACAATTCGCATGATTCACACAGTATGCGCCGAAAAAGGCCCTCTCGAAGAAACTGCGAAGAAATCGCGCGTGCGAGTATTCCACATTTCCCCTTAAGGGCATTTTTTGATGCGATACACGCGGAAAGACCAGCGGACGTAGCGCCAAGAAAAGAATAAGCAATGGGGTGACACACTACAGGATAAAAAACATCTGGTGCTCACATCTTGAAGCTTTGACCAGGCCGCTTCAGTGGAGGCTTTTAGGCTCTCCAAGTTGGCTTTGAGGTCACCAGCGGTTGCCATGAGGCTGTCCCTTAGCGGCGTCACTGTAGAAACCTCCGATTCCTATATTGAAAACAAAGTGTTCGAATGACAACATGTAAGACGTAGAGAAAAGATTAAGAAAAAAAGGAATTTAATGCGAATAATGGGTTTTATGACCACGCCCCGATTGATTATTCCATCATCAGGTTCAGACACCGAAGTAGAATGCGAAAAGTATCAGACAATTTGCGCAATGCTTTTGAACAGGACTTTACAAAAAACTTTGGGGAAACTCGTAGTAGGTCGCAGCTAATAGTTGCTACGATTATTAATTTCCGTGCTGTGATTTTTGGTTCAGAGAAAGGGGAGAGAAGGGAATAGAAGCGTTGCCAGGTCCTTCGTCCTTAACGAGGGCAACTCGGCCAGAAATTATCATTCAAAACACCCCTTTTTTTCTCAAGAAAACGGGTGACTGTTATGTTCTCATGGCCATGCAAAACGCGCGATATTCATGAGCTGAAGTTTCAAGCAAAGGCGGAAAGCCCATGAAATCGCACCCGCCCGTCCCTGCAGCTGACAGAGCACAGACTGGCGGTCCGGGTAGTTGAAGTTTAAACCCACCGCGTCAGAGTTCGAATTGTAGATCCTTCCGGGCCGGTAGAGCTATAGAGTAAAGGACGACAGCACCGAAAATGGGCAAGCCATAAATTTCCTTTTTTTAGTTCCCCGTGTCGTTAGCGTTCAGTGCTGCGGTACTACGACAAATCGCGGATTGCAGTAGAGCTTGGTTTCACTTTTAGTTCACCAAGGTACTGCGGTTAAGCAGTTTACAGCAGCTTATAAATACTTTTACGATCAACTTGATGGCAAGCGTCAGTTAATAGGAAACTGCAGATGACTGCACGAAATGCCGTGTCTGTGTCAACATGCTTGTAGACCGAACAGCGACAAGCTTGCAAAAATGTACAATCGTGAGAGGAAAATTCAATCTTAACTGGGTGATAATCAATTGTGGATCGTGTTGGAAATTCCCATATTCCCAAGAAGAGTTCATCTCGCAGAAAAGCACGTGCGCACATCCCCGCCCGCCCGCCCCCTGTCGCTTCATGCAATGAACGCGCGGTCGACAGCGTCTCGCATTGGCTGCGACCACAGTGCTCCCCTAGGATCTGATTGGTCCATTTCTGCGTTAAATTGCGGGGCTCTTTTGAAAACTTTCTTCTTGAAGCGCATTGGTAGAATGTTTACCAACCTGAACGGGATACAGTTTTTTTCAGTAAGAATAACTTGCAGATGTTAATATATTTTCTCATGGCCAATCGTGTTCTTTTTCACTGACGTGTTCAAATTTGGGGCGACAGTCGAGCACGCATAAGGTTCTTGTTGTTGCTTAGTGCCAGGCCGGGATATAACAGGTCGTTATATGGACTGGCAAAGATTTCAGGTGTACAAGGCTGGTGACAAACAGTTTATTTGGCCAATGACGAGTGCAGCGCATTGAAAACTCACAGAGGGACAGTAAATTTTATAATTTGGCAACCGCAACAAACATTAAGGTGCATGATGCGGCACCAGTTATCATCTGTGGGTCCACGAAGTTGCGATGAGCTCAGTGATCGGGGCTCGTTAGCTGCTTTGATGGTCAGAGGGTAGTTAGTGCGTCCATCTAACTGTAATGTGGCCCATGTGAGTTGAGAAAAGAAGCGACTCGTGATAAAAGAAGACAGAGGCATGACGCGCTCGAACCCATGGCTAATCGTCTAGGCCTTTTTGTTCTGTAGCATCGGGATTTGTGTGGGAAGAGAAATAGCTATGTCGATGCTGCGCCGGTTTCTCTCACACTAAAATGCCCCCCAGGTTGTATCAAAAAGCTTCGCACATGAGCCATAGTCTGCAAATAGGCAGTTGTGCGCGGATTCTGGTGACAACCTGATTGGTCTACGCGGGAAAGTACACACTGGGAGAGACGGTAATGAGGAAAGACAAAAATCCTACTGCATCTCCAAACTCGCAGAAGGTGAATGCGTTCTACGAAAGCATCCATCCCATTACGTAGGAAACTAGGGGAACAGGCGAAGTCACGCACAAAGACAACATTTACTGAACTGATATTTGCAATTTTTCGCTGTAATTGGTGATATTGACTCTTGGCTAGGCATCATCTGCGCAGGGAACTAATCAACTGAGTTTCAAGTCGGCCAACGTCGGAATCTACATTTTTTTGTTGTGTGCATGAAGAGGATAGGCCCTGCTCTTAACCTATCGTCCAACCGTTTACATCACGGCCCTAGGGAAAGCTATCGGGGTGACGAAGAAGGTGCCTTTAAATGCCAAATCCTACAAACCACTGTTGTCTCCAGAGTCTTTTTCAGACAACTGTCGATCCGTTTCCCATAGCACTTATCACAGGGATTACTTCATATTTCTTTTCACACTTGGATAAGCAAGCATTCACCGGCACTATGGATGACACATCTCGGTTCTGCAAGAATCTGTCGGTTATGTAAGAACACATGCCCACCTACACTCCCCTCCCGTCACCCCCAGAAAACGAGAAAGGAAAGAATATTAAACAGACATTAAATAATGGTAGATGGGTGCTTACCGATCAGTTACAAGACTAACTCGTCCCGTTGTGCCTTGGGGCCCACTCTAGAGCCCGCTAGCAGCCGTAGCGGCACAACGGGACGAGTAGGTCTTGTAAACTATCAGTGAGCGCCCAACTACCATTGTTCCTATTCCCGATCAAAAACCGGCAAGACAACGAGCTCGTGGCGCAGTGGGTAGAACATTGAACTTCTGCCCAACAGGTCGCGAGTTCGAGCCTCGGGCGCCGCAGCACCTGAGGTTGGGTATGGCTGGCTGATGACGGCTAATAAGCCAGAAATGACCATTCCAGTCTCTCTTGTCTGTGTCGGTCATGTTATTCTGCCTATACCCTTAGCTGCCTTGCGGCTGCTGGCGGGGCTCTAGAGTGAACCCCAAGGCACAACGGGACAAGTGAGTCCTGTAAACGATCAGTGAGCGCCCAACTACCATTGTTAATATTCCCGATCGAAACCGGCAAGACAACGAGCTCGTGGCGCAGTGGGTAGAGCGTTGGACTTCTGCCCAACAGGTCGCGAGTTCAAGCCTCGGGCGCCGCAGCACCTGGGGTTGGGTATGGCTGGCTGATGACGGCTAATAAGCCAGAAACAGCCATTCCAGTCCCCCTTGCCTTTGCTATTAATGTCATTCAGACATGAAATAATCACAAAAAGCTCATTATCACAGCACTTACGTTGTCCTCCTTGAAGGGCATGAAGGTAAATGATGGCGGTTGAGCGAAGGCTACTTCGTTTCGTCGAAGGAAGAGGGTCTTATCGCGTCGCCAATCCAGTGCAGTGATGTTGCCGTTGATCATGTCGCAGATGGAGTTGTGACAGCCCTTAATGGCCTCCTCGCAGCTCAGATGCATCATAGCGGCCCTGGCGAGGCTGTTGTGAAGACCACAGTTCATGCACTATCAGGGGGGGGATACAGAATGAGGACATTTTAGCAAAGCACGTCTCGGTGGCATAAGGGAACGCAAAGAAAGTGAGTAGGGATGCCTTGTATGGCGGGAACCGCCCGGCCGCTTAAAATAGGGGGCCCTATGTTAAAAATTTCAGGATAGGGTAAATATACCCGTGTCTTAACGCTAAACCCTAAGCCGTCGCGTTAATCTTAGCACTAGTCCTAGTCCTACCTTAGCTTATCCTGATCCTAACACCAACTGTGAGCTTAACCACAAATGTAAGCCTAACCCTAACCTGAACCCTAACCCTCACCTTAATCCTAAACATAATTTCCTGGGAATTTAGCGCAAAGCCCAACTGGCGAGGCTTGGACGCCATCATGATGACCAGGAGGAGGACTGGAAGGTAGCTGGGGCCCACCGGCTTATTCACAGTAAAGGTGCCCCACTCGTGGAGAAGAGGGCATCCCGCATACTTGACACAAGGTCTGTCACGTGATCCCAGAAGCTCGAGGCTGGATAGACCTTAGGAAGTGCGACGAAAAAGACTGTGTGCATCGATCTTCACGCTTGATCTGCATTAACAGAACTTGCGCATACCTCGATTGGTTTCACGGTTCAGGGTCCAGTGGCATGGATTTGCAAGTCGATCGGCGTAATTCACAGATTTGTGGGTGTTTAGAGGCCAGGCGAGACCAACTGTCGGAATTGTGTGCCAGTTGAACAAACGACGTCAAAGGAATTCGCAACCGCTCGTTGGCAGGGTTTGATTTTAAAAACTAACGCTAATATTCGCGTCAGTTACAAAAAACCCCTCTAGGATTGATTCATCGGCCAACCAACAAAAGCACAAGCAAGTGCAGAGCATGGACATACGTCAATCACATCGGAGACCTCATCGCCGAAGTAGCGAGCGATGCTTTGATTGGCGGCGGCAAGCTGGATGAGGTACTCATTACGCGCCCGATTCGTTGCCACAACCGCATTGTCGAAGAGATGCTTTTTCTGGCAAAGAGAAAAACGGATTAACCTATCACCAGTAGCAATTCGGGCAGAGAAAAGGAGTTATAAACATATAAAGTACACAGGGAAGACAAGTGGTTTGGAAACTGTGAGGTCTTTAGGTACTGCATTTCGTGCCAACAATTGAGCCATGTCATTCCAGTCCCTCCATCTAGGTGTCCCTTGGGGCAACTTTTCAGCGATAAAATGTGGTACTGTTCGCACGGGTTACATGGGGGGAGGGGGGGGGGGCAGGGCGCAAAATAGAGTCAAAGAAACTGCTGCCTAGCGTACTCAGTTCAAAACTATCTAGTTCGGCGAAACAATACTCAGTTCATTCATTCTTTGACGAACGCTCAGCTATCGCTAACAGAACTCACTCGTTCGGCTCTGCCTCGAAGCTCACTCTCGAGCCCCGTCAGCAGCCGCACAGCGGCTAGTGATAGAGTAGGCAGATGAATATTGCCGACAAAAGACAAGGGAGACTGGAATGGCCATTTCTGGCTGAGTAGCCATCGTCAGCCAGTCATACCCAACCCCTGGTGGTGTCAGTTCTTAAACTGGCGACTTGCTGACAAATGTGGCTTTTTTCTCGTAGTATTCGGAAAACCCTACCCGACGGTACCCGTCAAGCTCCTTTTCCCAGACCCATAATTACAATGTCATAGACAGTATGTGAAGCAACTGGCAAAACGTAAAGATGGAAACAGAGATGATCACTTTTCGGCGCCAAAAACGTTGTGTATCCTACTTATACGCCGAATTAGTTCCAGAAAACGGCTTCTTGTTATGCGTTACCTGTTCCTAAATATCCTATCCGTCAAAATGTTTACACATTTGAGCGGAAAATCAACGGTACCCTATAGGTGGACAATTGCGTAGGTCAATAGAGTACCTAAGCTAAGTTTGTGCAGTTGCGCGTATTTTTCTGTTAGAGAAAATTGTTTTACCAAAAGAAATTTGCCCCACTCGAAAATTTATTTTTCTGTTTTGCGGAAGCCAAATGAAGCAGGAGGTAAATAAGCACGCTTTCTTCGAGAAAACCGGACGTTTTATCGATTTCAGACCATTCAGATTTATGATTTTGCGTGATTTTGCGTGCTAAAAGCGGCAGTACCGCCTACAAGCGGTTCTTTCTTGAAATGTACTCATACCCCCCTCCCCACCATGTGCGAAATGATGTAGGTAGCCGGGAAATGGTCTGTCACAAAATGACTATTTTAGCTCTTGAGCATCTGCCAAGACGCTTTTTGTACGGTCAATGTTCCTGTTAAAACGCAATTTAGAAACGCAGTGGGCAGAACATTAGCAGTTGGAGCAAAAATTTGGCACTTACATGGCTACTCTGTTGGGCAGTTATAATCGCAGAATATGGGGTTATTTTTTAAGCAAATATAGCGAAAATGACCCCAATAGAGACGGCAGAAAGGGAATTCTTTCGTTTGCAGCGGACAAATTATCAATATTCTTTAGGGGCAGCAAAAAGCCGATCAAAGGTCCAATCTTTTAATGTTAATGGAATAACTTAGCTTAGCGCTTTTAAAGAATCATAGGGAAGATTTTTCAACTGATCAAAAGCATACGCCATTCAAACCGTCGGTGTAGACGTTCACCTTATGTCGGCGATGAGCCCATCAATATGACCTGAACAATCGTGTATGCGAAAAAGAAAACCTAAGAACTCACTAATTCGGTAAATGCTTTCAAGGAATATTAACAATAGGCGTGCTACCTCATCAAATGTTAACTGGAATTCTGAAATAGGCTTTCGATTATAAAAGATCACTTCAGTAAATTATCGTGCAGCATAAATATGTCAGTCACGGCAGGATGCCCGGCTTTGAATGAGCTTTGTTCCGGTATCGTACTCTTAGAAATTCAAATATATTTTATAGAAAAAATACACGAAAATACTCCATTTGGTAGCGATTTACCTCTTTTTCAAATTTTATGCTTGAAAAAAGTGTATCTTTAGTTTGAAAAAAAATCGATTGCGGAAAAATTCCTGTACCGGACTTTTTGTTAAAAATGCATGCAGAGTTTTCAAACTGCATGCTTTATACATTCCGTCTGATAAATATCCCCATAAGAGGTTTAAAAGTGCTCTTAAAATTTTGCATTGGATCTGGGCCATGTTGCTTAAAAATCTCATAATTATTAACTTTCTGAAAGCGTGAGAAATAATTTCTTTAAGCATCAACATCGAAGAAGACTTAATTTTCTGACACATGAGTAGAGGAAGGAAAATTTTAGTTCATGTTCTTAATGCAATATGATTGAACATATGAAGGCTATTTTTTACAAAGTCTGCTTTTTGCAGGCGCTCAGAAAGACGTTCGTTCAAAAGCCGTGGCCGAAATATCTTGAGTACATAGTAATTTTACTGAAACGTTCTCTTTATACTCCAACAATGGGATCATCGGCGGAGAAGTCTATGAGCTCTTTTCACCCAGTCAGGACTTCGGAAAAACAAAATTACATGAATTTGTCAAACTGAAGGGTTTGCAGCGTGTACCAAGTTCGAACGTCAGCAGGCCCCATTTAGGGGAGTCAGTAAAAGGAGACCAAACTCATGCCTATAGAAGAAGGGGAGATGGGAGCGCGTCTGACCGACTTACTGACCTGATCAAAGTCCGCTTTGGCCCGTCGGCAGCGCTGACTATCCTCGGGGCGTTTCTTCTTGGCTCGAGCGTGCTGCACAGCCAACATCAGCTTCTCATCACTGCGTCGAAGGACCCGCTCAGCCTCCAACTGGGCGTTCTGACGTTGGCCGTATTCTCGTTGATCGGAGTGCAGCTTCAGTGTGTTGGCCAGAACCTTCTCCTGACACAGGTGCATCATCTCACGACACTACAGCAGGCGAAAACAAAAATTGAGACAGAGGAGGGGGGGGGGATGGGGCAGACTTGAGGAGTAGCAAACACAAACCAATTTCGCCTGGCCCTCAAACAGTTAAGCAACCCTTGTCGCTGAGACCCGAAATTAACTCGACAGCGGTAACGAGGGCGTGAGCTTGATTGCGGAGGCAGAGCAAACGGCATGCAACGGAGATGCAAATAGATCCAGGAATTGCCGGGGCATTGAAAAGGCCATTTCTGATTCATTTGTCGTCGTCAGACAGCTGCGTTCGAACCCCATACCGAAAGGAACATAGCTAATGGCTCAGCCATGGGATTACAGTCTGCGCAACGGGATAGGGAACAGTGGGGATCGTGTGAGAGTGGCGCTCATCAAGCCAGACTCGTTGAAGGACGGAAAAGTGGCATGTCACGTAGTCTAGGAGCTCCGCGACATTTCCCATGCAGGCTAGATCCGTGACAAACTGGAAATTTAAGCTCCCCCCCCCGAGAAAAACTTGACGTTGATAAATGTCTATATATTATTAAAATGAGGATTATAAGCAGGTTTTGTGGATCAAGACGACCGTATGTGGCTGGCTAGATGGTCCGCATACATCTACAACGGTTAATGACTAGAATAATGTTGAAGAGAAGGAGGAGGTAGGCAGCAAAAGGAGCCCACAGAGTCAAATTAGTGTCAGACAAAATGATACGACCAACATCCACGAATGCCGGAGAGGAATAACGGTAGGGTAACGACAGAAAGCCAGAAACTCAGGCTGGTGCAATACAGAACCATTGGTAATATGATTTTTACATGTGGGGCATTACAGTGGGTAATATAAACTGCATACGGATCTTGTAAAATTGCATATGTTTTTCTTTCTGATCTTTGAATTAACTATTTCGATAGTGCGCATCTGATATAAAGACTCCAAGAATTTGATATTCATAGTGGATAGCAGTTTGAAAGCCCTGGAATGACTTCATTGCCACTTTTACCCGCACAGACTTCGGTAGGATCCTGTTGCTTCGACATCGATGAATAATTGTTCTGGCATGAAACATTAGCGAATTGCACACTTTTCCCCCTCGTTGAGCATAAAGCGAAACACGAGATTTGAGGTTTCTGGCTTTCTTGATGTTGTTACCGTTACCCAGACATGATATCAGGAGCAATAGCAGTGGCATGCAAAAGATTGGAAAGATAGGACTGTCAATACTTACAGGCACGAAAGAAAACAAAATGCCGCATCACTGGTCTACAGACCTACAAAAGAAGCCGATTGTCAGAAAAAGTGTAGACTTAAATAGGGCACAAACAATGCAACGATCACGGACGCAAGTCTGGAGAGTACTGTGCAGGGCTCTGTATGTCGGTGCCAAATTGATACGTTTATTAATTGAGTTCCGATCCGTGGCCCGTTTCGTAGGTGTGGGCCGCAACTTGCGAAAATTCGTCGCCCCATCGCACCACCAACTTATCTTCATGTATGCGCGAACCTAGCATGCATTCCACCTGACCTGCGTAGTTAGAGAGACACTTTAGTCATGGGATGCGATACACTACCCACAGACTGACGCTTGGGATTTAGTCGGTCTTTGACTTACTTCAGCCTGCCGTGTATGGCAGCTTAGTGTCGGCGTACAATTCACGCACCTAGTTCCACAGAAATACGCTCGATCGCCTCTGAAACATCCTTGATATAGGGTAGAGCGAGCCATATCTTTGGTTGTGGTCTGATTGAGTCCTCCGAGGCCCAAACGCGTAGGCATCGGCTTATAAACGCCTTCGGATAGCCAGTCCGCATAAATGCGTCCGTTCGGGCCTCGCGTACCTTTGCCTCCGGCACGCTCCAATGAGTCTGGATCCATTTGAAGGGCGTTATCACACAGCTTCCCTTGTGAGTCCCACCTGGGTTAAAAGCGCACAACAGCCCAAATAACCATGTTGTTGCTAATATCTTTGAAGACAGACCCTCACACTAGTGCTAAAACTGAGGATAGTAAATTGTTCCGGTGCTCGACCAGTCGTCTTCTTTACGCAAACAAACACCTTCCTTGATATAGGACCGAGTGTGCCATATCCTTGGTTGTGTTTCTGATTGGGCCTCGTGAGGCCGAACGCGTAGGCATCGGCTTATAAACGCCTTCAGATAACCACTCCGATAAATTGGTCGCGGAGATATCGGACATCGCGTACGTTTTCTTCCGGCTCGCTGTAATCAGTCTGAATCCGCTTAATGAGCGTTCTCACACAGCTTCGTTTGTGAGCCATTAGGTGGTTTCTGGGACATCTGAGGAGCCGTATGCTGTTCGGTGCTCTCCTTTAAACCATCGTCTTAATTTCGCCCGTGGGACATCAATGAAAAATAGCTGTTGTTCTTGTTTATCTTCCCTTGTGAACTTTATACCAGATAAACTTTTATTGAGCAGATCATGGAAGTTTTGCAGTAGTACTTTTGACGATCAAAAATCGTGTCGTCAACGTAATAGAGTCCAAATAAGGGCTCATTTTGGATGAAGGCAGTGTTTTCTATCTCCTGTAGGACCAGTTCTGCCACCAAACCGGAGATCGGGGAACCCATTGGACTTTCTTTTGATCCGCTCATAGGTTTTTCTAGCAAAGATGAAATAACGTTTTTGCAAAATTCGAACAGCCTTGAACAGACGGCTCCTTTACTCGGGGGACTGCGGTCCCACGGCATGCAGCTCATATTCTGCACCATCCATCATCCAATCCGGGCTGGTCGGCCTTGTCAGCCCCTCGACCTGATCTAAGTCCTGTCTCGCGGACTTGGACCTACCACGGGATCCAGCTAGGTGATGGATGTGTGAAGCTACGAGAGAATAGCTTTTTTCCTAAATTGAACTGTCACTATATATATATATATATATATATTTATATATATTTACTCATTTATAGCTTAATTACTTTTATCAGTCGGCAATGTATCAATTCCAAGTTCCGCTGCCAACTTAAAACAGTCAGAAGATCACCGAACAACGCTCGCATCACCGCATCAATGAGCTTGCCACGTGGATAACATGATGTGGAGTCTTTATTGCGATGAAAGTGGCGTGAACCGAGCGATCCTGAATACAGGACTGACAAACATTTCAGCTTTGTACTGGAGCTGGAGGGGCACAGCCAACACTGTCAGTGCCATGATGACTAGCAATCAATAATTGCGAAGTGTTTATCGACGGTGAAATACATCTCGAGGACTTATCTACTAATAGATCAAATTCCTTCGGAACGAGAAAGGTATACTGAGAAAAACTTCGCATTATTCCCCCTGCGTTATCTACACATACACACAGATACAGTCACTTGGCATACTGCAAAGGCCAATGAAATATCAGATGAAGGTTGTAAGCCAGCCTACCGAAATGCGTACGCTGGCAAAGGCAGCGCGCATGCACCTTCCAGAAAAATTTGAGAGGGAGGGGAGGGGGTGGAAAGAAAGTTCGGAAATGTCTCACAGCTGAGAGGTATTATAACGTGCAGGAGCACCGAGTGCATGACGGCGAGAACACACGGAATAGGACAGAGGTGAAACGGATCAGCAGACACACTCACTTGGCAACACTAAAGCAAGTAGAATCTCGATCGAGAAACAGAAGTTGACGGGGCAGTAAAAAGCAACTGAATTTGACGTATGTCTGCATGCGAGAGGGCTTACAAAGAACGATTTGATGCGGCGATGGAGAATGCTTAAGGAAAGTAGCAGATTTCAAACGGATAGGAAGGACGCACAGGCAGGTAGCTAAAGCTGAGAAGACAAGACGATGACAGACGCGTTGTAACACGGTCGGTAAGCACCGCCTTCTACCATGTCTCCCTTGGGTCAGTGCAGCCCACGGCCTAAGGCGTAGTCGGCGGGTCGTATTCCGGCCTAACTGCCTAACAATTTCATTGGGGATATTATGGGAGAAGCAAATTCGCAGAACTGAAAGCAAATCCGTCTCTCAGTGCTTCCAGAAGGCGGACAAGTAGGTAGACTGGCCACGCTTAATACCAGTTGAGACTGGTTGTATTCACGGAAGCTTGGTCTTTTAGCTGACCTCTCGCCAACGGGACGAGTGAGTCCTGTAACTGATCGGCGAGCGCCCAACTACTGCTTACCAGGAAATTCGACGGAAGATGACAGAGGCAACTCAATGTCCGCGGTTTCAAAATCCCTAGACGGACACCTCCGACGAGAAGGGTAGAAGAGGATGGAGAGGGGGTGAGAGAAGGCGGAGGAGAATTATGATGATGATGGTGGTGGTGATGATTTAGAAAATTTGGAGACGTCTTTCGTGTCGTAAACAGTAGACACAGAGGGTAAAAATTAAGGAAAAGTAGGCCGCTGTGATTTTTGAGAGATACTTTCTATGTTTTTGTGCTGAATGCTCAATGGAAAGCAATCCCGGCCGTTCACCGACCAATCAGTGATAAGGGAGATTGGTATAGTTTTTCCTGTTTTTTTTTGTTTTCATCGTACAGAGAGAGGAATGGAAGCAGGGAGGGTGGATGGGGGGCAAAGACACTGGCTTAGCATGAATTGGATGTCACGAAAAGCGGTTGCGATGGGCACATGAGAATACGAGGTGATGGTGAGCACATAAACAGCACGCATTAATTCGCAAAGACCGAGCCAGAGAGCGTTTTTCTCGATGGCACGCATAATCAAGACACGCAACAGAGGAGTGGGTTCTCTGGTGCGTCCGTGTGTGAAGAAAGGGTTTTTTGATCAAAAAAGCAGAAATTGACCTTGCGGTAACTAATAGATGGGATAAAGTGAAAGGGCTTTAGAAGCGTTTCCTGATTTAAATTAGGGACCCATCTTTTAGGGGATTGCCAGAGTGTAGAAAATGGGAGTAAAAGCACGCGCACGCAACACCGTAAGCGTGGCTTATGAACAGACACTTAGCGATCACACGCGACCAGGGAGCGTAGTGCGATTAGCCAGGAAAAGGGAGTACAAGCAGTAAACTTGTCAGTTTACGAATTAAATAAGGCAGTTATAAAGAAGATAGTTGAGGAGTACAGACCTGTCGGTGAAGACGGAAGGCGTCCTCGTCCATGTCGATAAGGCGTTGGATCATCTGCTTGCTGTAAACTTCCGAAAGCGTGGAGTGCGCTTGCGACAGTCGAAGCGTTGAACCCAACAGGGTGTTCCATAGGCTGGTCGTCGTGTAGTTCGTCCAGTTCGGTCGTCTAAAGTGGGCGTTAGAGGAGCAGGAGATGAGATTAGAGGTAAAAATTGGCGAAGAGCGAGCTAATATGCTCTACCCCACCGCGTAATATGGGTGGCCTTTCCAGGAAGGTTACATATTCTCGTCTCCTATCAGTAACCTCAAACCAAGCCTTTACAGGAATTTTAATCTCAGCCTGGACTCCACCCTTAAACCCAACTTAAACTATAACCCTAATTTCGGTAAATTCTGACGGTTTCTGACCTCATTTCCCGTCTGGGGAGGAAAGAGGGGGTGGTGGTGGTAGCGGCAAAGACCAGGAAACCGTTGAGTCAATATTGTTGTTTTTTCTGCAGCCCAGGTGACGACATGTTGCTGTAACCGGGTTTAACTACTCCCCTGGATACCCAGGCCAGTATTGCGACCTCAGCCTCTGTTGAGCCTGTTTAACGGGTGTCTGATTATTTACAGCGCCTGTTTCCGACATCTCGAGATTGAGCCCCAGCGCACAACGGGACGAGCATGTTTCACAACCTGAACCCATTTCCATCATAATGAAGTGTTCCGATTGCAACCGATAAGACAAGGGTCCCGTGGCTCAATGGTGGAGCGCTGGATAATTTGACGCTCATGAACTAAAAAATCCCGGGACCTGCAAATTTTGGGTTGAGTACGACGTGCTACAGACGGTTAAAAAGTTAGAAATTGCCATCCCAGTCTCAACTGTTTCTGTCGGTACCTCTTTCTACAGCCGATCATATTCGTCATATGCAGTTGAATGCGAACAAAAAAGATCATCAGCCGGGGTAAAAAGTTGTAAAAAAGACTACCAGAAATCCAAAGTAAGATTTTACAGTAGGTAAGAAGAGCTTCCATGGGAGCAAGTGAATGTGGAAGCTTTGGAGATCTGAGAGAAGAAAAGGAAAGGCGAATATATATATATATATATATATATATATATATATATATATATATATATATATATATATATATATATATATATATTGAATAACAGAGGTGGTTTGCATCCCGAGATAGTATAATGAAAAGAAAAATGCTCTTCGGGAAATGGAGTTTTACTCGTAAATTTTCAAGTTGGTGACACCAACCCGTCGTCAGACGAAATGAACAGAGGAGAAAGTGAAGTGGCGCGACAGGACAGATGGTGACAAACAAACAGCTGGTGTGAGTGGGTGGTGGGTGGACCAATAATCGGGGCATGTTTTGGGACGGGGGAGGTGAGGAGAGAACAATTACATTGGCTTGTTTGGGAGGGGGAGGTGGGCGGCGAGTAACTACGGCCGGCTAGATTATCGATCATGGTTCCGGGTTGGATTTAGGGGTCACTGCGTCGATTGGAGGTGTCGGAATGTTTAATTGCGGTTCACCATGTGTGAGATGGGGTTGGCGACAAGTGAGATTAAAAGCCGCTAGGACTAGCAGTCGTTGCTAGGGGGTGGGCACTCGTTAGTAAATCGTGCACGTAATCCTTCGTAAAGAGCATCTAGGTCAACGTGGCGGTTAATGCTAGCTGTGCTAGAGTGCCAAGCTTCGAGGAATTCTCGAGCTTGTTTGGTGTTGGCCATGGCGATCACGTCGGTACCGTCCCAATTAAAGCGCACTCCCTTGAATGCGACCATCGCTTATATATATATATATGCAGAATAACATGACCGAAACCGGTAAGACAACGAGCTCGTGGCGCAGTGGGTAGAGCGTTGGACTTCTGCCCAGCAAGGTCGCGAGTTCGAGGCTCGGGCGCCCGCAGCGCCTGGGGTTGGGTATGGCTGGCTGATGACGGCTAATAAGCCAGAAATGGCCATTCCAGTCTCCCTTGTTATTGTCGGTCATGTTATTCTGCCTATAAACTAAGCTACCTTACGGCTTCTTGAGGGGCTTGAGAGTTAGCCCCAAGGCGCAACTGGACGTGTGAATCCTGTAACCGATCGGTGAGCGTCATACTACCTGTTGCACCTTTAGCAACATACATGTGCATTATATGTAGCATATGTCTTATGACACAACGTTCGTTTATCGCCAGTGGCTAGCTGGCGGGCGGGCGGACAGAATGGGATCGAGTGCGATCCTAACCACATCAGTCAGTGTTAACGACCAATGTCAATTAACCAAACTCGTGTTATACTACACACTCGAAGATCATTAGCAGTGAACCCAGTGAACTCAAATTACTCCTATTCCGATAGTGAATGACGAAAATGGGAGACCAAACAACTACCCCCAATCATGTTCAAACGGATTTTAAGCTTATCTATTCGTTCTCGTCTGCACTAAGGTAGAGTGATCAGATTTGGGGAAGCAGTACTGCACTTAATGCGGCGGACGATTATGACGCTCAGATCTCTTGCGAATCCGCTCCATCGAGATATCAGATAATCATTCTTGGGTGATGATAGCCTAAAAACGTCCATTTTCGTTCACCTTATATTGCCCAGAGCTCAAAAACGCCAGAAAGAATTAATTGCATTATGAAGGCACGCGAGAAACTCACTAATCAGGGGGGGTGGGGGTATCGCAAATGATCTATAAGCGACTTTGGACGGTGTGCAAAAACCCTTAGAGCAGATGACTCCTTGCAGCTCTTCCATCTGACAGTCGTTAAATTATGAGGCGTACGTTGGCCTCACGAGAGTACTTTGGTTTGTTTAGCCGCACCGATAGATGAATCGACTGAGGTAGCGAGCATGTTCACCTGACATGCGCACGCACGCACACATACATAGACTATATTCTGCAGGTCAGAGCAACTTAACTAGCAGAGCAATACGGTCAGCGTAGTTGAGGCCGATCAGTGACGCGAAAAATATTCACCCTCGATGACCTCACAACAGCACCTGGCGTGGATGATGCCCAAGTTCACTTAGATACCTCAGGAGACCATGAAACTGCTGTTTTGAGCCCAGACGTGGTAAAAAAAATACCGAACAGTCCGAGGACTGTTCGGTAGGCAGAGCGGGAGCGAAATGTGGATGTTCACCATGGCAAAAAACGCCCTACATCAAAATAATAAAAAACCGACAATATGGGGGCGAAAAGGTTGGGTCCGTTTGGGAAGAAAACGGTATCGGTGTCTCAATGACTGGCACCTACTGTTCCTCCGCGTTTCACGGCAACGTGAGTTGCAGCACTAAATACTTGACTGACAATAAATTGAGAAGAGATTATGTACTAACAGCGAACCGTTATACGTCGGCTAACCAGACCTGCATACGGACGCAACGCATAGAGGGCTTGGGAAGGAAAGCAACAGAAAGTGTTGACATAAAGGGATGGGAACTGCATTGTGTTTGAACATCCTGAGGCCACTTAGTCAACGGCAAAAATCCCCGGGGCAGGCGAATTAGCCTGGTTTTAAAAAGTCAAGGAAGCGTTTATGCCTTGGTTGAGAAAGTTACAAAGGTCTAGAAATCCTGACCAACTCCGAATCGTCCCCTCTAATCCACCGGTTAGACGTGGTGATACTCACGCTCATGTGTACTTTTAAATTCTCGACACAGATGTGATCATAACTGTTATAGCCGACCTAGGTGGCGTCTTAGATTGTACCCCTCCGAGTATGACGATGTGCGACAGTGGGCCTGATGATTTCGACCCATTACCTCCTCTTGCGATGGGGATTAAAAATAATGAAGGTGCAAGAATCATCTCCATTCCTAAACAAATTTAGATCTCAAGTTGACCTCCTCTTCGAGGCATCCATGTGGGCAGCGGCATTGAAGCAACAACAGCAAAGGCAAACTCACGGAGCAGGTGACGAAGTCCGAACTGAAACCACTTCAGTTGTCCTTCTTGGATAGCCTGAGATAGCGTCACGATTATGCCACGGGAAGGTTGACCGTTTCATTGGAGATGAGTTTCATTTAGTCGAACGTTGCTTTTTTAATGCAGTTGTGGCCAAACACCTCCACGTTTGCTCGTCTTACAGTTTACAGCCCCATACTCACGACTGTATAGGTGGACTGTTGTAAGGTGCTACCTAACCTACCTACCTACCTAACCTCCAACACCCTTCTATTTATTGCACCGTATTTCGAGCACATTGCATGCTAGCAACATGTTGACCTTCTACTAGGTAGCATGGGGCATTAAGTTGCGAATAACGAAAGGTGGCATGAACTGTAAAGACAGCCAGTACAGCTACAACTTGAAGAAATGAAGAAACAAGTCAATGAAACCCTTAGTCCCAGGCGATCGATAGGCATATCCCACAAGGATTACGAACCAGGTACAGAACGCTCATAGGATCCTCCCCCTACCTCCCTCCCAGCACGCACGGGAGGAAGAACCACCCGTAATACATGTGGTTTTCTGATAAATATCAGAAAATTAAGGGTTAGAGTTAGTGTTAGGTTCAGAACACGGATTTTCGCCGCGTGGAAGTTAGCGCACAACCACCTGTATTCACGTGTTCTGCCACCGCCGGTAAGAACCTCGATGCCAGCGCCGCCAAAGGAAGACTAAAGCAGGCGGGTGCAGAAAGCGTCGCTATTGATTTGCCAGTCGTAGCTACCTTAATCGGCGCAGGGATGCCCTCGCTCAGGACATTCTGACGTCTGCCCAGCGGCAGTAAGAAGCGCGCCTCTGTCGACTGGCTCTAACTGCTTCTCCCCGCACAAGGCAATGTGCTCCACTCTCTACTGACAGCTAACATCTTTTCGCGCGCAGGTGGCTGCCACGGCGTGAGAATGCACCTACGCGTACCATCACGCCCCCCTTCCCCAGGTTTTTGTCAGAGTGCGATCCGAATAACGCCTGCCGCGCCCTGCTCTTGCTACCGTGTCGGTCCAGCGCATCTACTTTGCGGCCCGTTTAGGAAGCCACGTACTTGCACACGACAGTTCGACCGTCGTTGTCCGACGATGTCCACCCTATGCTCCACACCATGGTGGTGCAGGGACGGTGACTTTTGCGTGGATTCGTTTTAAGTGAAAGAAGCGTTGCGATGCAGCTACCGCACTCTCTCCTCCCATACCTGAGTACGGTGTCATGACCGAGTCAAGAAGACCGGAAGCGGGAGAGGGCGCAGGGGGCTGGCGCGGCTGGGGACCCTAGGCCCTAGCCATCCCCTAGGCGTGCCACCACACCTCCCATGTTCGGCATTTGTTAGCGGAGCGCAACCCGAATAACGCCTGCCATGCCCTGATGCGGCCCCCGCGTTGGTTCAACGCATCTACCACGTGGCCCTTTTAGGGGGCACTACTTGCACACAACCAAGTTCCCACGGGCTGGTAGCTGGAAAAATCACCCTACCGGAGCAATAATGTGCCAACATATTGCTGACAGAAGCGAACAAGCGAGTTCTAAGAAGAAGCTTAGAAACAGAAGAAGAGGCGATCAATGGAACATGGTGTTTATTGGCCTAATGTTTCTCACAA
Source organism: Schistocephalus solidus (assembly GCA_017591395.1). Classification (NCBI taxonomy): domain Eukaryota; kingdom Metazoa; phylum Platyhelminthes; class Cestoda; order Diphyllobothriidea; family Diphyllobothriidae; genus Schistocephalus; species Schistocephalus solidus. The sequence continues at coordinate 61,203 of WEDG01011723.1, forward strand.
GGGCTGACAACCGCGTGAGCCAGGAACTGTTTGAGTCATGGCTCTCTGGCCGGCAGTCGATTAATAAGCGCAATGACCTTACAGCTTCATATTCTGTGTTGCAATTTTGCCTGGGAAACATTTTTAAGCCACGCGGGGAGGATGCGGCTGACCAGTAGTCCCGGTGACGGCGAGCGCGTCACGCCAGGAATCGACAACGTTGATGAAATTACGACCATTTATGACTCGAGTACAGGCCACAAAACAATAATCGCATCAACTACGATCCCCAGCTCTGAACACAATGGCTGTGCCAGCAACAATAGTCTTGTGGTGGCCTGGCAACAACGCCCTATAAATTCGGCGCAACTTGTCTGCATCTGTCTCTGGTTCGAGAGAGAATCCGAAACCTCAGGCTAATAAACACCATGTTTCCGTGATCGCCTCTTCTTTCTCTAAACAGTCGAACGCCAGTCATCGACAGGGGACCAAAAAGATGCATTCCAAAGACTACAAGCATGAGTTGGATACCATGGCAAAAAGCCTACTCAACGGAGGCCAGTGAGCAGCTTGAAAGTGGAAGGACCTAGACGTTTCAGAAGCCCTCTAGTGGTTCACCGTGGCAGGACTGGATACTTAGACCAACCACTTATTCGATCCAAGAAGTGGTGGCCGGATGCAAACCGATAAACTACACTGCACGTGGTGAACGCTCTGTGACCGCAGGAAGGAATCGCCAGTGCTCATTTTTCGCAACCACAAGCCCCCGAAAGTTACCAATAGCCTCGCACTTGGCCGCGACTGGGGAGGCAGTGCGAAACTATGGCTGCTATCGCGGTAAGAGGAGGGCTACATAAAGGGCATAGTAAATCGCCCCATTTGGTCTTCCAGAGCGCGGCATAGACCGAAGTACTCCGCGCGTGAAAGTACAGCTGTGCCCTCACAGTCGCTTGCAACATGCAAATGCGCACCGGTTACCATAGCTACATGCCCAAGACCCTAGAAAGGCACAGACGCGCGGGCGCAGGCGTGACTAATCCGAGTCCTGGTTGGATTTTGTCACAGCCATCCATGACGCAGACAGGAACGATAAAGCGTGCGAGGGAGAGAGAGAGAGAGAGGATGACAGACACGCGCCCGCGACAAGTCAGAACTAGCAATGTTGGTGAACTGGCAATGCTAATTCTCCGCTCCATTGATCACGAAAATGAATCCGGAGGACCGCTAGATCACCGTAACGCCAGAAAAACAAAACCAGCACAAAAGTTCTACCGCAGAAGGCACAGACTGACTGGGCAGGGGTAAGCAGAACATCGGATTGAACATTATTCTCGTTTGAAGCCCCCCCCCCGCCCTCCTCCATCCCCGTTTAAATAAGAGGCTTTGGAGCAAAATACTGCCTTTGAGTCAACCATAAACGAAGGGCAAGCTATCAAGGCATAAAGTAAGAATCTTAATCTTGACATGTGCTAAAGATGCAGGATATGCTAGTAACTGTTTACGCGAACACATGAGTTACCCCCTTCGTGCAAGTGGAACAGAAGAGCTCAACAACCCCACGACTGGCTCCTGTGAAGTGGCGCGACCTGATCATGTGTGGTGGTCATTTTTGAGTTGTTTGTCGGCCCCTGCACCCATGCCCGTCTCCAGGGGAGCCCTGAATTTGTACCGTGACCGGAACACAGTGGATGCGGGAATAGTGTCAGGTAGACGCAATAAAAGTCTGCATTACGAACCAGTCACCGTTGCGTATGGCTCGAGACGTAGTCCTAATCCTCGTTAGATCTTCCTGTCCAAACACCACATACTTCTCGGGGTATGGCTTCATCTTTGGATGGGTTCGAGTCGGAATCCGAAACCTCGGGCAAATAAAGTTATTGGCCCAGTGATCGCGTCTACTTCTTTTTCAATTAATTCCTGGGATTCGCATTTTTGCTCGTATCAACAAATGATAATGTCTGCATAGTTACTCCATTTAACTTCCTATCCAGTTTTTATTACATGTGTTTTTATCTCAATGACGGTATGAACGGCAATAAAGACAGACCGAATTAGATCGACGCTTTAAGGACTATTCGGATCAAAACCAAGCTTGCCCTGTAATTGCACTTTGAGGGCACGGAAAAATGGCGGCTTTCAGTGAATTTAAAATGGGAAAGGTGATAAACATATTCAGCTCCTACCAACAATCTTCGATATTTTCCCGTATTTCTACGATATCCCAAAATAGAACATTCGGAGTTGCGTTGTAAGGTTATATTAATTAAATAAACGTTAAGCAGACTTGGTTTAAATCCCCGTTATATTCTTTATTTTCCTAATAACAAAGAGACTCGGAGTTAAAACCGAACGTTTCTATGCTGTGAGTCAGAGTGTTCCCTTGTGGTCGCGTGTTCTAGCCTCCGATGTCACCCTCAGGTGTACTGCCCGTGACTGTGTGCGTGCAAACATAAGTAGCTGCAGACGTCAATACGTGTAGGCTTCTAGGCGAAGGCAAATGCATGAGATACATGTAATGGCCCCACGCCTCTATTTCAACTCACACTCAGAGCCACGGCTTTCTTGTGTGTACCAGGCTCTAACCCTTTGTGCGAAAGCCAGGCGTGTGTGGCACGCTTAGATGGCAGGTTCAGCCTTGTCAGCCACTGCAACGGTCGAGCCGTCAGTGTACAACCAAATTAGCGGGGCAGGAAGATGGCAAGGCAGCAGGAGCCTCAGGAGACAGGACCTGTTTCTTCAGCTTGCCACCAGCTCTTCGGCACGTCAAGAAGCGAGGGAGCCTGGGGAAGGACCTTCGGCGAAAGGGACCTGTGGAATTAGTTGCTGATACAAACAGCAATTGCGACTCACACTCCGATTCCCTCCTTTATTGTGTTTGCAAAGTCCTGGTCATTCGTGCGCGCAAACCAGGCATGGGTGTGGCGCGCTTAGATGGCAGGTTCATTCTTGTCAGTTACTGCGCCCCATTAGAGCCCCTGCGAGCGAACTCTCAGGCGTTAAGATACGCTCATCTGGCGAATGAAGTCGGAGGTCATGGAGGCAGTACGCAACTGCGAGTGTTAATCGCCAGCCAACAAAGCTTCGTGTACAGTCTCGTAAAACCTAGGAACCTTAAAAGAGTGTGCCCTAGGTGTTGATGGAGACATTCGCCTTCGAATCCAAAGCATCGAATGAAACCATCAATCCACCTAGTCGGTTGTTCCTGGGAAACGGGATCAGAGCGATCAATTCGACGAAAGGATCACAATCCCAATCTATCCAGTACCTTCAAGTGACGGAAAAACATCCGAACGCATGTCCATGCCTGACAACCGTAAAGGATTACCCCTGCCGTAACTTGATCTTCTTAGTACTCTCACAGTGATTTCAAAGGCTCCATTCAAGTCGGGCAAAGCCCGAATGCGCCCAGGTCTGGCCAAATTTATTAATGCGTTGAACGGTTACCATAAAATTTGGCGCTCAGCACAAGAAGCGGTCAAGTGGCGGGGGGATTTTGACCATCTATGCAGACATCGCTGAACGCTAAGACGACCATCTTCGTCTGCGATTTGATTTTCAGGAACTCAGAGGAGCAACAAACGTGCGGAATACCTGAAATGCACAGACTACCAAAGCATGCCTACGAACTCAGTTTACCATGAAATAGCACGGAGCTGATAATAAGACAGAACTCTAAGGGCACAGATAACCACATCGAAGGAATCACCGGGCTCAAAAGCTAGCACAGAGACAAAGATGGAAGCATAAATCAAACAATTCGGAGTAAAGCCTACCAGAAAAGCAAGAGGACAATCTACCGAGGCAACTGACGTCTGTGTAGACAGCGCGGGATGAGACTGAAGGCTTGAACCCACCACCAGGTAAGATACGATGTTCCCAACTGTACTTTTGGGGCGCTCGTGAATTTTTTTACTGAGAAGAAAACTTGTGCAACATGGCTGTTCCTCGACTCCTCCTGCGATCAAAGCGTTGTGTCGAGGAATTAAGGAGAGGGGGCGGGGCGGGGCGGGGAAGGTCAAAGTGTCTGGATATGGATGTGAACACAGTTGCATACTAACAAGATGGTCTACGCGGGCCACGCACAACCTGATCTTAAACTTCGAGTGTACAAAGCTTCAGTGAGGAAGTCTTGATCTCATTTAAAGGGATGTCCTAAAGTCACCATAAAGGAGCCCTTTCAGCTTGCCCCTGTCTGCCATGGGAACGGATTATCTCCGCTATGCTGGCACACGCTACTTTTGACGCATTCCAGTGGATTCAAGTGGTGCGTCCGAGTTCGAGGACCGAATGGTTGTGCGATAGAGCACAGTGGCTGCTTTTGCACGGGCGTCACGCACAGACACGCGCGCGTGTCAATTGTTAAGGTGGGGCACCAACTCAGCGCAGTCCAGATAACACAGGCCAGAAGCCAAAGTGGTCCCAGTTTTGGTCTAACGTGAAAGTGGTACAGTCCCTTTGAAGGGGGGAGGAGGCGGGAGGCCATCCACCAGAAATACACGCTAAAGTGAACCTTGACCCGCGCGACGTCAAGAAAGAACCCGAAAGACACGCGGACGCGCAGGCATGCTGGGGGGGAGAGGGGGGGGTAGGAAAACAGTGATATTCACCGGTGCAGTCAGGTGACCCAGCCGAAAAAACTGCGCTACCATGTGAGTGCTGAAGAGGCTAAATTACGCCAGTTGTTGCGTTATCGGTCGCTGCGACTGCCGCAGGCAAATTTGCGGAGACCCTTTCAATTGGATAGAGCGATAAAAGCGGGGCAAATATTGCGTCACATTTCCAAACTGTTCGAGTGCAATGGAGCTCACTGGAAACGCTGGATAAGAGAGGTACTCCATGTTAATGATAGCAAGAAAGCCGACAGGCATCAGGAGTGGGTTACTGGAAAAGGACAAGGAAACTTGAAATTTCAATGGTTTCATGAGTAGGAAGGTTGCATTAAGCTGGCCGGGGTAGACGCAAGCAGCATATTTCACCGTTCAAAGCATGCAGAAGAGCCATTGGAAATTCTAGGGTGTGCTGATGGCGAGAAATTGATGTTGCTGGGAAAAAAAACTGACCCCAGAAAAATCGACCAACGTTCCTTAATGCGGGTTCACGAACGTACACTGGCAACTTGGGGGTTAGAATTTAAGTCAACAATTAGCATTCAGGTCATGAACTGGAGGCAAGAATCCTTAACCGTTGGGGCGACGGGCTGACGCGAGGATCACATTTGGAGGCAATTACAAGTAGGCTAGCGGCAAAGAGATGCCTGCGTCAACTTGGCACCCGTAAGCCTGAGAACGTCAAGGCCGCTACTTATCACTACGGCCAGGCAGAGTCAAGGCGAAACGCGGACCAATGTCTCATCCAAGATGGGCGTTGGTGCATGACGCGCTAAGCTCTGTTTTTCTACTTGAAGCGGCAGGACATGAAAAGAGTTCAGTCAATGTGTGTTTCTCCTTTTGTATCAAATCAAAGAATTCTTTTACAACCAACGGAGGGGTCCAAAACTGACCGGCAACCACTCAGTGCCGCCAACTGAACTCAGAAATCTAAGTGGTCAGGGACACCGAAATACAGGGCTACAGTTCCTCCTGCTGCCACATAATACGGGAAGAGATCGTAACCAAAATTCACAACATTTCGTTCAAATCGACGATGGTAAATGTAAAGCAGCTCTCTGGCAAGTCGCGTTTCCTATTTGAGACACGTCGCGGCATGGTATGCTGACGGCCGGTATAGTAGATGTACTACGCCTCCTCGATGAAGCAGAAATAGAAAATAGCGAACATTCCAATCTTGCGGTTTTCAAGCGGTGGATTTTCGCCAACATTAGGCACAACGCGAAGAGCATATGCTGTAACTTTACCGGTGCGCGCCACTTCATCATATTCCCAATCAAAACCGACAGGACAACGAGCTCGTGGCTCATTGTTAGACCGACCAAGGAGTCCGGGTTCGAATTTCAGGTGTTACATACTCGGGATTGGGTATGAATGACTGAAAACCACACCAGCATCATTGGTCTTGGTAGTTACTTCATTGTACATATATCCTACTAGTCGCTATTCGACTTAAGATTCCAGATTGAGTTCCAAGGAAAAAAAGACTAGCACATCCCGTAATCTGATCGGTGAGACTGGAATGGCGACTTTTTATTCATTGGTCGTCATCAACCTCATGTTTTGCACCCCCTGAGGCTCGAACTTGTGATCTGGTGTTTAGAAGTCCAAAGCTCTGACCGTTCCCGATCGAACCCGACAAGTCAACGAATCTGTGGCTCAATGATTTGAGCGTTCGAATTCTAACCAAACAAGTCACGGGTTCGAGCCTCATGTGTTGCAGCCCCTGGGTATGGCTTGCTGATAAAGGCCGTCTTGAAATAAAAGAAGGGTCGATATCACGATCGAAACACAATTACCACAACTTTCATCAACAAGTTTGGATAAGGATATGGTCGCCCAAATGGGACAATCGAACAGAAACCGCCCCAAAATGCATGCAGCCTTGTGCCAAATTTCGGTTAGGGTTTATGTCATTGTTGGGGTTAAGGTCAGGATTATAGTAAAGGCTGAGGCTTGGGTTCGTGCTAACTATAGGGTTTAGGTTTGGTGAAAGTTAAGGCTACAGTTTAGGTTTACGTTAGGGTTAAGCCACGGGAATATGTACCATTGCTAAAATTTACCACCTATTTTAAGCTTGCGAGACGGTTCCTATTCCTTTGTCTTGTTTAGGGGTCGAGTGCATCGAAAATGGATAATATGCTAGTCGGATAACGGCTTAATTTTGTTCAGGACATTTGATTGACTCAGTACGGGGAAACGACCACTGTAAGTCAGGTACGCTCATTAATCTCAAACTTGTACTGCTGTTTCACTTGCTAATCGAAATTTACCTACTGTGAAGGCAAGTAGTAGGTGCCGAAACCTGTAAAAATTTATCGAAACCCATAGGTTGGAATAACGCATCTCATATATATGCTATGAACCGGCAACACTGCTCAGGAGAAATCAAAAGTTTTCATGAAGAGGTCTCATTAATATGCGCACATTAAAGCAAAGGGTATTTCAGCCAGCGTTTTTAGATAAAAATAGGACTTTCCTTCCGACAACCTCAATTTTACGAAGACATTACGTGAATATCTAAAATATTTTTGAGAATATACGTCCCGTAGAAAGAGGTCGTTCTTTCAGAATTGGGGTCGGTACGGGTGGTTGAGAATGTGTGAGTTTCAAAGTCAGCAAGAAGGCCCCCCCTCGTACTTCGAGATACTATCCAATTTTTGCGAGTAACGCTAAGGCCCACCGCGCAAGCAAGTTTTTTTTAAGTTGAAAGCCCGTTCAAGAATTTCATAAATTATAGCACATAACGAAGATACTCCAGAAAGGACTACTTTTGTCTAGACATCTTTTGGTGCTTGATCTCGTCCAGAAACACTCGTCCATAAAAAATGTGATTGAACAGACAAGGGAGGCCGGAATGTCCAGTTTTAGCAGGGGATTTGGGCTCGGATCAATCGGCTGTCAAAGTTCGAGCTCGTGTTCATTGCTTCACACGGTGTAGCTTTATTTTAGGACGTAAGACTGGCGTTCCACGCTGCCCATGAATGCCTGGCTGGAACGCCCTAAACGACAACTTTTAGGTTATAGAAGATGGCGATTCCGGGCACTGTATACAGTAATCTAAAGTCTTGTGAAGACAATCTTCGGAAAGGAGTTGACGGTGTGGACGCGTTCAAGAGAGTTCATTGGTGAGGAGCACTACCAGCTGGTGCGTCTGTCTCGACAACGACCCCCCTTCCCCCGTTTATCTAACCTCGCTAAAAATTAAGAAACATGAGTCCAGGAAAAGTAAATAGTCGTGCATGAACAAATTAAACACAACTCACTTTCCCGTCTCGGCGAGGTGCTTGTGCTTTAAGCTGTTGGCCAGCTTGGCCAAAGCGTCCGAGTAGTCCTGCTCCAAAATGGCTCTGCGTCGGTAAAATTCCTGCAACTCGGCCAGCACTGTGGAATCCACATCGAGTTTGGCATCCAGACACTTGGACTGCTCCGTGAACTGGGTACGCAGCTCTGTAAGTACGCGATGGGTGCACACCAGGGGGGGTCCGCGAGATGTGGAAGGCAAGGGCGGTATCAGCGGCGGCGAAACGGCAGTCATCGCAGGCCACAGGCGAGTTGGTAGGAGAGGAGGGACGGGAAAAGAAGACGGGTGAGGAATGCTTCCGGGAGGAGGAGGGGGACGTGACGAAGTCGTCAGGCCAGCGCTTCTTTCGGAAGGAGAAAAAGTGCAAGAGGCCCTCTTCGGCACTCATGAGGTTCTTACCTGTCTAGCAGGCTGTACAGTTAGAGCAGCCCCTAGACTCAGGCACAAGCCAGAGTGCACACAGCATCACGAGACACTAGGCATAAACACTCAGGCACAGACTACGACGGCACCAAATGGGGCAGAGAGAGAGAGAGAGAAGTGGCTGTGACGGTGGTGTGGGAGGTGAAATAAAGTGTAGCATTGGCGGCGCCAGCGCGTGCAACTGATTGGCCAGCCAGGTTGCAATCTAAGTTTTCAAACGAATCAGTAATGAGGATGAGGAGGGTAAGAGCACAACCACTCGCAGTGCGCGCACGCAACACAAGTCGCTGACGGTACAAACGCACTTACGTGCTTGAAATACTACTTACTGTTGGCAGTAACATTAGTTTATGAGGTGGGCTGAGGGCACGACGAGAGTCAAAGCATTCGGACAGCTGATGCATAAGTCAGAAACCGGAGGTTGGAGCATCGAGATACCCGGATTAAAAGTAGTATGCATACAGAGGGTCGTGACCCAGACCCTCCTCCGCCTCCAGTCTTCTTGAAATGACCATGACACCGGGTCCAGGTGAGAAGAAGAGGAGGGGGAGGAGGAGAATGCGGTAGAAGCTGCGCAATTCTAATAACAATATAAACTAATCCACGCACGAGCCACCTTCCCTGCGCTACCTTGCTGTGGGGCACACGGTGGTCCGCGTCGGAAACTACGATCAAACTTTCACCTGCTCTAACTCTACGCATGAAACTTCTGAGAGTGACCTGAAATGCATGCGCGACTAAACGGATTTGTTAACAAACACCCTCAGTATAGCAATGGATGTACATTGGTGCTTGTGGTCGGTAAACTGATATATGCCTCCTCCTGGAGAATAGTTGACAATAATAAAGAAGCATCAAATGAGTTAACAGATCTACTCGCGAAGCTGCGGGCATAGTCACGTGAGAGACCTCAAGAGGTTACCCACGACATGTTAAATATTAGAATGCAAACACACAACAACAATCTCTGGACAAACTACAGAGAGCCTGGAAGGCCATTGAGTAATTACGACGTCTTAGGAAGGCACATCTCCCCACAAGGGAGCCGGTGTCACTACGAGAGGCCCGAAGGATTATGGTTTCGAAAGGAGTGCCATAGCACCACTTCCTGAGCATGACCAAGGTTACTGGAATCCTGGCTTCACAATGTACAACGGTAACCAAAGTGACATAACCAGACTTCTGATGATGTTATAAAATGATTAGTGGAGAAGATACCAGTGAATTTTCATACTCGCGAATGCGCCAAGTCTTCGAAGAACCAGAAGTATCCAGCAAGGAATAACTAGCCTGAAGAAGGAGCGTTCACTGGGAGAGGTATATTGGTTGCCTGACGTTTCGAATAGTTGTTTTGTCTACCCATCTTCAGATACCGGAGATTCATGCTCGCACCTCCCAGTATATGACTAGCCTGTTAACAGGCAGTGAGAATAAACGTAAGAAGTGGTCCGATTGGAGAAGATAGAAAGACTAGGAGATTGCTATATTTTTCGATTGAATAAAGAGTCCAAGATACATAATAGAATAAATTAAAGACTGAAACATTGACAGTCTGACGCGAAGGGGGGTGGGGTGGGAGGAGCATGAACAGAGATTTGCCGAAGGAGGTAGTGAATATTTACTTGAGGACTGGCGACACTCACCAAATCATCGTGCCAGCAGCCCTGCGGTGATGTGTCTAACAACGCTGACTGCTTCAACTGCCAGGCATTACGCGACGACTGCAGGTTTTCATAAAATATTACATCGCAACAACTACTTGTTTTGTTCGAGTAGCAGCACGTAAATCGATGAGCACGGTGGCATCGGAAACGTATGCAATGTGGATGTGGGTCAGGAGAGCGAAGTGCATCTGAATGAATTACGATTAAAAAAAAGTATGCCAGTCAAATAGGATGCAAAAGAAGCGACAAACACAGCGACTGTCCTGGAGACTTTCGGCGAACTCAACGGTCGACGGTTCGACGCGTAATAATCGATGATTGTACACCGCCCCAGAGTAGAAGCAGGTTGCACACAAGAAAGGGACAAATTAGCGCCTTCTGAAAACCCCCAAGGTTTGTGCTATAGGTAAACAGTAGGGTGGGGGAAGGCATTACGCGGAAAGGGAATTGCTCTGCAGGAAGTGGTTTGGCAGTGAAAACGAAGATAAATGTAACGGCTTTCAAATCCGCTTTCAGACGTGCAAACCAGCATGTATCGTGGTTTCACACGGCGAAGAAACACATATTGGATGGAAGTCTTCGAAAACGCGAGATAGTGGTGTGATGAGGCAACTCATTGGATGAATTCTCGGTCCTGCACTTGCGTGACCAGAAGCGTCCGTATGAGTAAGAGAAATATGAACATATTGACTGACAATCTCCTCGATTACAACACGGATGCCGCGAATGTTTCATAGATCCCTAAGCAGTAGCAAATTTGCTACAAGGTCGTGCATATTCAATAACTTGACAGAACTTGCAATGAGGGTCACGGGTCTTAAATCATGAGATGTTTGCCAAATATTGAGCAATTTTCAAGAAGTTGGTGCTGCGTCCCCAATGTTTTACCCAGATGCATGACGCGGCGTCGGAAGGCGTGTGGACATGACTGGGTGTTCAGACATCCCAGCAGTCGCATTACCTGACCTCCACTGCCCATTAAATTCATGTATATGCCTTTGGAATTTGAGCCGCCATTTTTTTCCTCCTCCATTCACATGCGAATTTTCTCGTATGTACATAGGCTGGTCCATTTTTCGCAGAAGATACTACTATTTACCCCTATTTATTTTTATTAACTACAATAAGGTCATTTGCAGTTTTGCGATGCAATCACGGACGACCGTTCATGATGCTAACATGTCAGCTTTCGGTTACTATATCTCTTCTGCTTCTCGTTTTCGTACCAATTTTATCCACAGTGGACGGAGGCATTTCTGCTGAAAATTTTGAAATGATACTTTCAAAATAAAGCGTATCTCTCTCTCTGAATACTTTGGTGTTTCAAATGGCCGCCGCCTCAGTGTTAGCGACGTTGCCTGCAAAATTGGCATCTCTCACACCGCTCACGTCAACCTCAGCAGGTTCCCGGAGATCAGTAACTGCTGCTAGGTTCCGCTCGAGATTCTGTAAGAACAGCTAACTACTGAACAGCAGCAACGTTCAGGAACAGTCTCCCGCCCTCTACCCGGGAGCCTATAATGGGCATCGCCTCGCTCTCCTAAATTTTAGTTCAGAATGTCCAACTACACGCTAAAAATGGACAACGTAGTGGCGTCAACATGTCCAAACACACGAAAGTCCCCAGTCTGTGCCTAACCGTGTGATCATGGCACGTGAGGGTAAAATTCCAACTGTATAAGGGAGGATAGGATGGCAAGTGTAATCTGCGTGGCTGAGGTTGTCCACTGTAGTGGCTTGTCTTAGTAACCCTGCTCACACTCACAGTCGGTATTTAGGTTTAGGCAGGCGACACTCGTTGATTTGATGCGCTTATTTCGATGAGATGTGGCTCGTGCTCAGTGCTCTTAGCCCCCTTAGCTTCGTCTGGTCCATCAGCCTTCTTGAATTGGGAGGTGAGTTATAGAGGGCAGGTCTTCCCGGAGGAAGGAGGAGGAGGGAGAGGATATTAGATTGTCAAGGCTATCTACATCTCTAAAGCATGTTGCGAGCAGTACTGGCAACCAGCCGGACCTGACCCGAGCAGCAAGCGAACGCACACTGACCATCGCTCCCCAGAGTTGGTATCAAGGTCAACTGCGGTTGCGCGTGAGTCGATCGCAAGTGAAAACCGTTCGGCTGGTCGTTGCAAGCAAACACGCATGGTGTGTGTGCGGCCACTTCCGCATCAGACAACTGACTGGCTCGGAGAGTGGTCTGATTGTGGGCAATGGAGAGAGAGTGAGGTCGACGGTTCAGCGCATGTTCCTCACTATAAACAATCTGATGCGCTTGAAACTATCACGATGCGCTAAAAGCCGTGGCTTGGAAGGTTGCCAACTGACGGGAATAACTCGGACCGAGTGGTCAGCTCAGTGCGTGTTTTGTGTAGAGTGGCTGACTGGCGGACTGAGAGTCAGGCTGCAATGGCTCCTTCTTAATGTGACCTTATGGCACTCCCACTCTGTGGGATCCGAGCCAGGTGTGGTGGTACGCCCAGGGGCGGCTCCGGCCGCACCAGCCACCTGCGCCCTCTCCCATCTTTGGTTTTCTTGACCCTGTCATGACACCGGACTCAGGTGGGGGAGGAGAAGATAGTGCGGTAGATGCAGCGCAAGTCTACTATCACTTAAAACTAATCCACGCGCAAGTCACCGTCCCTGCGCCACCCTGCTGTGGAGCATACGGTAAACATTGCCGGACTACGGCGGTCAAGCTGTCCTGTGTGTGTGGGGTGTAGGAGTACTAGTTAGGGGTAGCACCACACAGATAGCATTTGGTCGCTCCATTTGTTTCGTACAGGTTGTGAATGCTCATGTGGCCGCCTCTAACTGGTACCCAACTCTCGCCTGTGGCTCCTCAAAGTTGGGTTTTTCCCAGCGGTCACAACCCGGACAACGGTAACGACCGGCAGGTTAAACCAGGTGAGGGTCTCCGGTGTTCTGTGTGGCTCCACACCCGGTATGTCTGACTCCCGAATTTCCCACCTCCCCTCTCAAAAAGTCCTACGGTGGGGGCGACAGCAACCCCGTAGGTGGCCCAGAATAACTCGGGTCGTTCTCCCACTAAAACAAAACCGTGACCCATAGTGGAGTTCGACAGCCGTCTGGGATGTCCAAGCAGCCCTATTTAGGGACAGCAGTGCCTGCCTCCTCTCGGAGGAAGGGGCTAGAAAAGGTGCCCTAAACAAATACTGGGTATCACGTCTTCTGCAGCCGGCCACGGCTCGCAGATCGCAAAATACGCGGTCGTAAAACTCAAACAAACAACAATACCCCCCGCCCCCATCCCCCTCGCCATGCTCTTCGGGCGGCTCGGGTGAGTCCACTCACACTAGCAGCCTGGAATGTTCGTTCCCCTTAAGACAATCCTATGAGAAACCGGCCGGAACGGACGACCACGCTAGTCGCTCGGGAACTGACGTGTTACAAGGTGGACATTGCTGGTCTCCGCGAGACCCAATTCTCTGAACAGGGTCAGCTGGAGGTGGGTGTCAGCTACACTTTCTTCTGGAGCGGCCGGCCAAAGGCAGAGCGACGCGACGCTGGTGTTGCCTTTGCCATCCGAAACGACATCGTGGGACGTCTGCCCTGTCTGCGCAGGGTATCAATGATCGCCTGATGAGCCTCCGCCTGCCTCGTTGGGTAGACAAGTTCGCCACCATCATCAACACCTACGCTCCCCTTAATGACGAGCTCTGATGCGGCGAAGGACAAATTCTACGAGGACCTGCACGCTCTGCTGGCGACTGTGCCGAAGGTAAACAGTTAATTGTCCTTGGTGACTTCAACGCCCGCGTCAGGACGGACCACGCTGCCTGGCGGGGAGTGCTGGGTCCCCACGGTCTCGGTAACTGTAACGACAACGGCCTCCTTCTTCTGCAAACGTGTGCTGAACACCGTCTCCTGCTGACCAACACCTTCTTCCGCCTTCCGACGCGGGAGAAGGCCACGTGGATGCACCCTCGGTTGCGGCGCTGGCAGCTGCTGGAATATGTTCTCGTCCGGAGGCGAGATCAGCCGGACGTGCTGGTAACCAAGGCGATCCGCGATGCTGATGGTTGGACAGAGCACCACCTCGCCATCTCACAGATGAGGCTCCGACTGCAACTCCGACGACAACCCCTAGGTAAGCGGTCACCAGATAAGTTAAATACTCTTTAGTTAAATTTACCTGCTCACTGTTTTGAGTTCAGCAACCAAATAACCGAGAACCTGTAGAACCTGCATGCTCCAGATAATAACGGCACCGTGGAAACACGATGGTGCCAACTACGAAATGTCACCCTGTCCACCGCCCTCGAAGTCCTCAGACGTGCACGCCGTCAACACCAGGACTGGTTTGACGACAATGACGCCGACATCAGCAACTTACTCGCGGAGAAGAATGGACTACACAAAGCCTATATGAACCTTCGGACTGACGCCACCAAAGCAGCCTTCTTCAGATGCCGGCGCCTTGTACAACAACGGCTGCGGGAGATGCAGGATGCTGGATGATCCGAAAGGCTGAGGAAATCCAGGGGTATGCGGACCGCAATGAAATTAAAAACTTTTTCAAGGCCATATACGGCCCGTGTATCAAGGGGACCGCACAACTGCTCAGCTCTGACGGCACAACACTACTGACAGAGAAATCGCAAATTCTGAAGCGCTGGGCTGAGCACTTCAGAAATGTCCTTAATTGCTCATCAGCCATCTCCGATGCTGCCATTGACCGGCTCCCTCAAGTGGACACGAACAATGACCTGGATCTGCCGCCTTCCCTACCAGAAACCATCCGGGCCGTGCAGCAGTTTTCCAGCGGTAAAGCAACGGGATCCGACGCAAGCCCACCGGAAGTCTACAAGCACGGTGACCCCGGCTGATGGCAGAACTCACAACACTCTTCCAGGAGATGTGGCGCCAAGGACAAGTTCATCAGGATTTCAAAGACGTGACCATCGTCCATCTCTACAATCTCCACCTATACACTACCTTCGTGGAGCTGACGAAAGCCTTTGACACGGTGAATCGCGACGGACTGTGGAAAGTCATGCAGAAATTCGGCTGTCCTGAGCGGTTCACGCACATGGTGCGTCAGCTTCATGACGGGATGTTGGCGCGTGTCACTGAAAACGGGACGGTATCCGAAGCATTCGCAGTTACCAACGGAGTGAAGCAGGGCTGCGTATTGGCTCCCACCCTGTTCAGCCTCATGTTCCCGGTTATGATGATGGACGCCTACCGTGATGAACAGCCTGGGATCCGCATCGCCTATAGAACTGACGGACACCTTCTCAACAGTCGGCGAATGCAGGCTTCAACGCGCGTGTCTACGACTACAGTCCATGACTTACTCTTTGCGGACGACTGCGCCCTTAACACCGTGACGGAGGAGGACATGCAAAGGAGCATGGACCTCTTCGCCGCGCCAGCCACCTGCGCCCTCCCCCGCATCCGGTCTTCTTGACTCTTTCTTGACACCGGACATAGGTGGGGGAGGAGGAGAGTGTGTTAGATGTAGCGCAAGTCTATTATCAATTTTAACTAAGTTACGCGCAAGTCACTGTCCCTGCACCACCCTTCCATGGAGCATACGGTGGACATCGTCGGACTACGACGGTCGAACTGTCGTCGTGCTGTGCCCCCTAACTGGTCCGCGTGGTAGATGCGCTGGACCAACACGGGGACAAACCAGGGTGCGGCAGGCGTTATTCGGGTTGCGCTACCCAGCACAAATTCCGAACATGGGGGTTGATGTGGTGGTACGCCTAGGAGCAGCTGGAACCTAGAGGCCCTGGCCGCGCCAGCCACCTGCACCCTCTCCCATCTCCGGTCTTTCTGACTCTGTCTTGGCACCAGAAATGGTTGGGGGAAGATGAGAGAGTGCGGTAGATGCAGCGCAAGTCTAAAATCACTTAAAACTAGCCCACGCACAATTCACCGTACCTGCACCACCCTGCTGTGGAGCGTACGGTGGACCTCCCACCCACCGACAGTTGATGTCAGTTTTCACGGATCTGGCTTCAAACCCTTGCAGTCAGGATGCATGCAGTCACAGTCATTCCACAGCAAACCAGCAGAATAATAAAGCTCTTGCTCCAGTGATTGTGTCTCCTTCTTCGCGACTACTTCCGGGAAGTCGCCTCTTCGCTTCTATTCTCGATCTGTCTTACATAGTTGATGCTGAACACACACACACACACATACAAACCTCTTATCCTGAGCGATCATCTCCATGCTCCTACCGGCAGGTTTCGACGCGTGGGGGTTCAGTGCGGCATGTCCGATAGTTGCGCTTGCACTTACCTGTTAACATCTCCCCTTCGCAGCGATTTAGTCATAAGTGGACGCTCGCACACACCTGCTGCGTTAATGTGCTG
Organism: Schistocephalus solidus; assembly: GCA_017591395.1. Taxonomy (NCBI): domain Eukaryota; kingdom Metazoa; phylum Platyhelminthes; class Cestoda; order Diphyllobothriidea; family Diphyllobothriidae; genus Schistocephalus; species Schistocephalus solidus. The sequence goes on from WEDG01011723.1 coordinate 77,523, forward strand.
GGACGCGACGATCGACCCTACACAAGCCAAGTCACCAGTGTGCGCGTGCATGTTGCATTAAAGTATGTATATAGGTACATGCACTGTTTTGGTGTCCGCCACGGTTGTGTCACCACACTGAACGACGGTTGCCAGCTGGTGCACACACTGAGTGCGTAGAGAGCGCCATCAAATGGCAGCCTCGGTGGGCAGTTTACTTTATGTTTTGGCCTTTCATGAACCTTGCCCGGCTAGCTCACCCGGATCTCTCCTTTGCTTGCTGGTATTACACGGCTATCCGGTGAGTAGGGGAGCTGTACATGTCTATTAAAGGGTCAGCGTGTTCGAACCGCCGGAGAGCGGCGCATAGCCGGTGTTCTCTGAAGGTGAAAAATAAAAAGATGCGCGTATATATATACATTTGTGTGCCAGCGAGTAAGCAAGCATACAGACAAGGACAAGGCAGACTAGAACGACCATTTCTTGACAGCCTTCTACAGCCAACCTTACAGATGGACAACCAGGATTTCGAATCCGGACTGAGTGCATTCCACTCCTCCAGTACAACTCGATATTTCAGAATAACCTATTTATTTTTTCATTATATCGCTCGGATTGCATACGACCTCTAATCTATATATATATATATATATATATATATATATATATATATATATATATATGTGGAATGGAACCGAAAAATACAAGGGAGACCGGAATGGCCATTTCTGGCTTATTAGCCGTCATCAGCCAGTCATACCCAATCCCAAGTGTGGCACACCTGGGATTCGAACCACGACCTTTTGGTATTTGAGTCGAACGCTCTACCATTTTGAGCCACGGGCTCGTTGTTTTTGTCGGTTGTGATCGGGAAGATGATGATAGTGTGGGGCTCACCGATCTGCTTAAGGAACATGTATGTTCCGTTGTGCCCTGGAGCTCAGACTAGAGCCCTCGCAGGCGGTCGCATAGCGACGTGTAGCATATGATGGAATGGAACCGACAAATACAAAGGGGAGACCGGAATGGCCATTTCTGGCTTATTAGCCGTCATCAGCCAGTCATACCCAATCCCAAAGTGTGGCACACCTGGGATTCGAACCCGCGACCTTTGGTATTTGAGTCGAACGCTCTACCATTTTGAGCCACGGGCTCGTTGTTTTTGTCGGTTGTGATCGGGAATATGATGATAGTGTGGGGCTCACCGATCTGCTTAAGGAACATGTATGTTCCGTTGTGCCCTGGAGCTCAGACTAGAGCCCTCGCGAGGCGGTCGCATAGCGACGTGTAGCATATGATGGAATGGTAGAGCGTTCGACTCAATTACCAAAGGTCGCGGGTTCGAATCCCAGGTGTGCCACACTTGGGATTGGGTATGACTGGCTGATGACGGCTAATAAAGCCAGAAATGGCCATTCCGGTCTCCTTTATTTGTCGGTTCCATTCCATCATATGCTACGTCGCTATGCGACCGCCTGCGAGGCTCTAGTCTGAGCTCAGACGGAACATACATGTTCCTAAGAATCGATGAGCCCCCATTCATCATATTCCCGATCACAACCGACGAAAACTAACGAGCCCGTGATCAATGGTAAACGTTCGACTCAATTTACCCAAAAGGTCGCGGGTTCAATCCCAGGTGTGACACTGGATTTAGGGTGTGACTGGCTGATGACGGCTAATAAGCCAGAAATGGCCATTTCGGTTCCCTTATCTTTGTCGGTTCCACTTTAACATCACCGATCTGCTTAAGAAGCATGTATGTTCCGTTGTGCCCTGGAGCTCAGACTAGAGCCCTCGCAGGCGGTCGAATAGCGACATGTAGCATATGATGTTAAAAGTGGAACCGACAAAAGACAAAGGGAGACCGAAATGGCCATTTCTGGCTTATTAGCCGTCATCAGCCAGTCATACCCAATCCAAAGTGTGGCACACCTGGGATTCGAACCCGCGACCTTTTGGTAATTGAGTCGAACGCTCTACCATTGAGCCACGGGCTCGTTGTTTTTGTCGGTTGCGATCGGGTATATGATGATGGTATGTTGCTCACCGATCTGCTTAAGGAACATGTATGTTCCGTTGTGCTCCTGGAGCTCAGACTAGAGCCCTCGCAGGCGGTCGCATAGCGACATGTAGCATATGATGTTAAAGTGGAACCGACAAAGACAAGGGAGACCGAAATGGCCATTTCTGGCTTATTAGCCGTCATCAGCCAGTCATACCCAATCCCAAGTGTAGCACACCTGGGATTCGAAAATAATATATATATATATTTAAGAATAAAATTACGGACAAATACAAGGGAAAAGGAAATGACCCTTTCTGGTTTATTAGCCACCCCAGGTGTTGAACTACTCGCGGCTCGAAACCGATTTGAACTTAAATGGTCTAACTGATAACCGTGAGCGGCAATCCTCCACCAATTTATATATGGAGTTAAATACACTCCGTCCAGGTCCAAATCCCAGAGGATCAAAACGTGAGGTTGGCTATAGCTGGCTGACGATGGCTAATAAGTGAGAAACGGCTGTTCTAGTCTGCCTTGGCTTTGTCGGTACTCCTTATTGCACATATGCCCACGAAAGTCTATATAAATTTCATCGTGAGTAAACGAAGTGGCTTCACCTAAGTGGGCATAACTGAAGAATGGTAACCAGATTAGGCAGAAGGCTATCCCTCATGACAGAGTACTGTAGTTGCCAAAAGCTCTGCCGTTTCCGCCTTTCAAACAATGATTTTGGGGATCTATGTCTGATACAACCAAAAATGCGATTCCCGAAAAGTAACTGAGAAGAAGTGGACGCGATTGTGGAACCAAGAACTTAATTCGCCTGAAGTTTTGGCTTCATGCTCGAACCCATCATCAGAGACGTCAGCTGATAGGGGAACTGCAGTATTTGTAGAATGCACTCACTATGCCACCGCATACCTATGACAATCAACAGCTCCTTCATTCACCAAGGATGATTGCCTGCTGGCACGATGATTGGTTTGTGAGTGCATTCTATGAATGCTGCAATTCCCTGTGCATGAATCTGATGGTATCTCTGATGATGGGTTCGAACCGTCAGGTGAACAGAGTTCTTGTCTCGGTAGTAAGACCTACGTCTGTCCGTCTGTGCTGTTTAGTTATTAACATCGTGCTAGAAGCCTCGGGATCTTTTATCTGGATCGGTTTTTGTGGTTTGCGCTGCTACCGTCTTCTCTGGCGCGTTCGCTGCAGGCGCTGGTTGAGTCACGCTTGCAGCACAAGAATGAGTCATTCGCGGACGCGGTTAGCCCCGGACGAAATCGATGTCCGAGTGGACAGATTGGCAGACGCCTTGTTCGCGTTGGTGCGCCGAGTTTACGCGGGGGGTGACGGACGATCAGATTAGGTGCATCCTAACGATTCTGCCGTGAGCAGAATTCCAACTCCGAGAAGATCGAGGGGTAAGAATGGCATGAAAGAGGAAATGGTAAACTCATTCTCCTGACGCCTGCCACCCTCCCTCCCCCCATCCTCGCCTACCTCACTCCCGGATAATGAAGATTTTTAGCAAAATAAACGCGGGGACGGTCCTGGAGGCGCATGTGGCCACGCCCACGTAACCAGGGTTATTCAGGCAGCATCCCCTGTTTCCCCCCGTGCCTACTGATTTTTAAGTTCCTCAGAAAATAATTGCTAACTCGGAGTAAATCAGTCTATTTGAAGGTTTATAGGCGTAGACTGAAAGTTGATATGAATATTTCGGACCGACTTATCTCAGCCACAGCGAGGTAACCACGTAATAGTTATTAAACTGTCAACAGGTGGCCAGTAGTATATTTAGAGGTTACATGTGGAGCCATACTCTCAGCACAGGGACGAGCTATAAGCCCAGACACTTGTTTTGTCGGTATGCTGCCGCTGCGAGGGGTCCGATGAATTGCTGAGGAGAGTAAAAAGCAGCAATTTGCCAGAAACCGCATAGAGAACGCTGGGGGACCCACTGATGAGCCGGAACCCTCGCAGCTGTGGTAAACAGTGACAGCATACCGGCGAAACACGTGACTGAGCTTTTAGCTACTACCTGTGCTGTGAGTATGGTTCCATCTGTAACCCGTAGAGGAGAGTGGGAGGAGGGAGGAGGAGGAGGAGGAGGAGGAGGAGGGAGGAGGAGAAGGAGGAGGAGGAGGAGGAGGGAGGAGGGAGGAGGAGGAGGGAGGGAGGAGGAGGAGGAGGAGGGAGGAGGAGGAGGGAGGGAGGAGGAGGGAGGAGGGAGGAGGAGGAGGAGGAGGGAGGGAGGAGGAGGAGGGAGGAGGGAGGAGGAGGAGGAGGAGGAGGGAGGAGGAGGGAGGGAGGAGGGAGGAGGAGGAGGGAGGGAGGAGGAGGAGGAGGAGGAGGGAGGAGGAGGGAGGGAGGAGGAGGGAGGAGGAGGAGGGAGGAGGAGGGAGGAGGAGGGAGGAGGAGGGAGAGGAGGAGGAGGAGGGAGGGAGGAGGAGGAGGAGGAGGGAGGAGGAGGAGGAGGGAGGAGGAGGAGGGAGGAGGAGGAGGGGAGACGCATGATATCTGCTAGACATGGGGATGGAGTTTGAAAGGCTAGACGCCTTCTCAGCTCTCTAAAGGTCAACTGTGTACGTGCGACCCGAATTTCCGTTTCAAAAGAGGGCGTCGGCAAGCGACTGTTCTCACATGTCGTTAAATATACGGTAGAAGTAGGCATTACGTCCAGAAACAGTGAGCCGAAAGTCTCAAACGTGTGCAAATCCCGAAAGCCGATGGCATTCAAAAAAGGAAGAGAAGCAGCCCTGTATAACGCAACCCTATGGATAAGAATGTTGGGGATGATGATGAGAACGACGACGACGATGATGCTGCTGCTGCCGATGGATGATGATGATGACGATGATGTTCATTATGATGTTCATGATGATCATGAGGATGATGCTGATGATGCAACAATATTAAATACTTTGGTTCGCACTATCGCCTTTTATGATCCATCGGTTAATAAAATAACAAGTTCTTGAAGCATAATCCTAGAAAGTAGATGAAGTCTTGGCTGAACTATTGGGAAAGCAATGGAACCGAGTTCGTCTCAGTCAGACGTACAGTAAGTTGCCTATCGCATTGAACGTTAAACAAAATTCTGAAATGCGTTTTCCAAGGTAGCGCATTCACGTCAAGATGCCAGCATTTTAACGAGCCTCTCTCTGACCACCAGCACAAATAGCCCTGTAACAAATAGCTACTTAAGTAGTATGCATTTCCCCTAATGATCTTCAGAGTCCCTATAAGAAAATAAACGAAAATATTCTTTCGTATATTCAGTTGGTAGCTAATCACGTCTTCAAATCGTACACTTGAAGAAAGCCCAACGTTCGATTTAAAAAAAACACTTTTCCAATTTCGGATTAATTTCGGACCCTGATCAGTCGCTCAACATGCTATTTAAGTTTCAAACTGCATGCTGTATACATTCCCTTTAAGGAAAATCACCCATTTCTCTGCGCTATGATGATGTCACATTGCGCTCAAAAAATTATGCATGGGATGTGGACCATGTTGTATACTTTATAAGCAGCAGTGATAAATTGACAAGTACGAGGCATGATTAAAAAAACTGTTTTTAAATATAAACATTGAAGAAGACGTAACATGCTAGCAAATGAGATTAAGAACAGATATTTTCATGTGCGATTTCTATAAAATAGATTTGAATTTATAAGAGCGTCAAAACGCCTATAGAAAAATGCATACTAAGAAAGCAGTGGCTGGAAGGCAGGTCATTCAAAAGCCGGCATCCTGAGGTGAATGAGCTATCTTGGGATTAGGCTGCACAATTAAACTTAAACTCCAGTATCTTTTTCGAAACGAAATCGAATTTCAGAAGTTCGGTTGACAGTTCACGAGATCGGCAATCAACTGTAGGTGGATGATAAGTGCGCCTAGCCGTAAGGAATGAGTTATATGGCCCCCTAAATAGGACACGGAAGTGGGAAGGCCCCGCCCACTGCGCATAACTCCTGTGTCCTACCACCAGCGACAGCCCTCAAATAAATCTAAACTGTAGTCCTGATAAGTACTCTGTAAGGATATGTTACGTAGACGGGGTGTGGTTAAATATGCAAGACTCGCTACTACATTTATTTATATGGGTGTTGTTCGGTTAAGTTCATCCTTGGCTTAGTTTTAGGCTTAGCGGTGGGGTTAAAGCTAAGATTATGTTTACAGTTAAGGTTTGGATGGGGGTTGTGTTTAGGGTTAAGGGCCTGCGTCCCGTATAACTCTTATTACCATTAATTGCACGCGTGATCTGTTGCTGGCCCCGACTGCATATCGTTGCCATTAACCTCTACCCGTACTCTAAAACTCAAGCTCAGAATAATCAATAAACTGTTCCGATTCTCGATCAGTCTCCTTCTTTACGCATGCAAGCAACGTAAAGTCTGTGCTTCGTCTGTAGGTCAGGCCAGGCCACTCTAAAGGGACCTTGATCAAGTCTGCTAGCCACGGAGAGATTTTTAATGTTGGACTTCGCTGTCAGTCAGGCGGTTCTCTCGTTACGCTTCTCCCACAGACTTACTCAGCACGCTCAGCGGAAGGTGGCTGCTAAGCTGGTGAGGTTTGTGGACTAAACCGGGGGCGGGGGGTCACGCGAAGCAAGATCTTGGGGGGAATGAAGAGAAGGAGCAGCTACTAACCGCACAGACGCACCGCCGACAGCGTAAATCAGAGGATGACGCTTGTTTAAGACAGAGGGCGGGAGGAGAGGGGTAGAAAGAGGTGAGGCTGAGGTCAACAGCCAGCGGGGTGTCGATATCTGTATGACACGTGCGAGGAGGTAACAACAGAGCTAGGGGACGCGCCTGTAGCAAGAGAACGTAGTAATGACAGAGACGGAGACAGTCCTTAAGCGACAGGGTGGCCAGCAGAGGCAGAAAGAATGCAGCTAAATGACACCGACGGTCTCGAATAGCAGTGACGACACAAGATCACGTCCCACCCTGCGCGACTGTCTAGTTTTTTTTTAAAATAAAATAAAGCAAAACAAAAGCTAGGCGATGAAAAGGAGGCGTGAGGCTAGAGCCCAGGCGTCAGCGCGCGCCGGGCAGTCGGACAATAACAACGAGCAGGCGAACACCAATCATCGAATAGTAGGTGAAGCAGATGAGTCATGGCCATATCAGACGTGTGTACGCACGCGGCGATATGACGACCACCAGGCCTCTCGCAGCGACTGCACACAAGGGCGCTGCTGTCGGATGGGATAGCGGAAACAGCGAATAAGTACAGCGCTCTTGGAGAAAAAACAACGGACGTGTGTTCCAACGAGGCTGGGCCTCTGGGTGCGCAACTCCCAACCGGGTTAGAGGCTAGAAGATTCGGTGAACAACCAAATCAAGATGAAAGCAACTGCGCAAACAACTAGGGTAGGGTAATGCGACAGGCAGTATGAGGGCAAACTAACACCACACATGACGGAGGCAGAGCAAACGGCATGCAACGGAGATGCAACTATATCCGGGAATTACTATGTGTCACTGGGGCATCGAAATGGCCATTTTTGAGTCATATGTCGTCGTCAGACAACTGCATTCGAACCCCACACCGAAAGGAACATAGCTAGTACCTCAGGCATGGGATTTCATTCTGCGCATCGGGATAGGGAACAGTGGGGATCGTGTAAGAGTGGCGCTCATCAAGCCAGACCCGTTGAAGGACGGAAAAGTGCATGTCACGTAGTCTAGGAGCTCCGCAACATTCCACATGCAGGCTAGATCGGTAAGCATATCCGTGACAAACTGGAAATTTGAGCTCCCCCCCCCCCCCCCCCCCCAACAAAAAACTTGACGCTGATACATGTCTATATATTGTTAATACGAGGGTTATAAAATGTAGGTTTTGTTGAACGAGACGACCGTATGAGGCGGTCAGCATACATCTACCACTGTTAATAACTAGGATAATGCTGAAGAGGGAGGACGTGGAGGAGGAGGTGGAGGAGTAGGGGGGGAGGAGGAGGAGGGGGGATTCTAACTGCAATTCAGAAGATGTTCAAGTAATGTTGTGCAGTGCCAACAGCTCACGACAGGGGAAAAGAAACGCAGAAGAGTCGATGGGGTTGGAGACAAGCGCGCAGAAAAAGCACAATGTGGCTAGTTTCGAAGTGCACAAACACTAAGCTTCGAAAGTGGCGTGTGTGGATGGAAGGAAGCTGTGCGAGGTAAATGCGCACCTACAAGTGAAATGCGGATACCGGACACCGTAACGTGCCCACAAAATGGAGGGCTCATATTCACCGGAACGCTGATGATGCTGATCATTATGCGCACTTGCAGCGACATCCGATATCCTGCGCCTTCCGCTAACGCACCTCTACAAGCTGATTACTGCGTCGGTATGAACCGAACGGTAACAGTGTTAGTGTTTTGTCAGCTGCACCCAAAGAGGAAAGATTGTGTCAAACAGGTTTTTTTTCTGATTGGTAATCACATACGAAGGCTAAAATGAACTCAATAAATGCGCATCGGTGAGCTATAGGCCCGGCGTGCTGTCTCCACTCCTTCCCATCCGCAGTTAAAGTTTGCAGCCAATAGTTGAATACTCAAATTGCCAGCGAAAAGGGAGGTGGATTCGTTCCTTCACTGCATTCTTCTAGGCAAACCGGCAGTCTTTCAGCAACAACAAGTTCCACTCCCATGTAGCGCTTAACAGAAACTGGACGAATTTACCGGTTTCCATAGTAAAAAGGAAAGAAAATGCTAACAACTGCTTCATTTGAGTCAATTTTAGTGACCCAAAACAACCATGGGGGCGGGGGGAAGGCACAGACACACGAGAAAAGGTCGGCAAAACAACTTACTACCATAACACCTGCCTGTAAAATACCTGCAAAGCGAAAGGTCAATCCTGTCTCAGTTTAGGGAAGAAATGTGATTATTTATATTACACTCATGGGCACATATTCAGCAGGGCGTTTTTAATTGATAAAATTGGATGCCTTAGAGTATTCCGAAAGACGGCGATCAGACTAGAGCATAGTTAAACCATTGACGATAAGTAAAAAGGAACCACTGTCGCTTTCAACGCTACTCATGGGATCGGTGGGACACATTATTAGGGCCGACAACGCACTTGGCCAACAATTCCTAATCCTACATCTAAGTTGGAGAAAGAGAGAGAGTTGACCGAAAAATTGACAGGATGTGACGTTACTTAGGTTTTCCGGCGTTTATTTGCGCGCGATCGAAAGAGTGGAGTGTAACCACAGCGCGAAAATTTACTAAGGGCCAAAAATTGGACTGAAAATTCGGATTCAAGATGAGGTTTTACGATCAAAAGGAGCGTACTCCGGGTTCCAGTGATGAGGTTAGTTAAATATATTCCTGTGAGATATCATCAGCTTCCCGTTGTGCATATTCCTGGCTTCCTGACAAAGATGACACTCTTTTAATCAGATTTTAACATTTTTTTTACAAGTTGAATGCAGCATGGTTTTAGAAAGCGACGCTAACATTTAAGTGAAACGGCTGCAAGGTAGTCGACCTCGATAAAACCTCAAGCGATGCCTGTAGACACGCAGCCGAGCGTGACATCAAATTTGGCGAGTTCCAGCGAGTCTCCTCTCCGATGGTCAGGGTCAAGTACTAGCAGACTAGAAGCAGCCTCAAAATCTCTATGGCAGCGTTAATTCAAGTTTTGTGCGGTAAATGGATGGCATTGTATATAGGCCAATAATGCAAAGCTCACAGAACGGACGAAGGAAAATATGTCCCAAACACTCGGATGATGCGGTACCTGGGCAACATCGTCACCTAGAACAAGCAGTCTTATTTGGGCCGAAGTCCATATACGCTCTGAAGCAGGGATGGGGTAGAACTTCCGCTTGACCCTGCAGTCAGAGGCATGACCCAGCAAAAACTACCGTAGAAGCCAGAGTGAGCTTATATTTGGCGCACACAAATCAGCAATGATCAGGATGGCGTAATGAAATCATGCGCGTAGTCATGGCTAGTCGATGGACGCTCTCGTGCGTTTTTGGCATTGCTATTCACTCAGAGTCCTCTAGCGGTCGAAATCCACTAATGACTGCTGTAAAAGGTAAAGTACTGCTCTTGTAATTACTTACTTGTACTTGTTATGGCTGCGATCATGCCTGATCTAGCTGGCCTCGATTATTTCATGGATTGTGCCGCTCCACGTTTGAAGATCCGAAGGTCCAAGAACAACTTCCATGTCCTAACGAACTGTGTCGAGCCAGGTTTTGAGCTGACCTCCTCTTCCACGTCTCCAATTGGGACGTGGGGCCGGTTCAAGGGCAGTAATACTGAGCTCGTAAGGTGGGCGACGAAGAACGTGCCCGAACCACCTCAGTCGTCGTGCTTGGATGGCTTGGGATATCCTTGAAATGTTTTCGCAGCGAGTGCGGACTGTCTCATTTGAGACGAAGTCTGTGTACTTCACTCGGAGGATGGGTCTCAAGCAGTGGTGATCAAATGTCTCCTGTTTTCACTCATTTTCCACGCATGTAGCCCAGCATTCACATCCATAGAGAAGGACAGACCGGACAGACGCACGGTATACGCGAATCTTTGTGGCGATAGAAATGTCGCGTCTGGTCCACAGGCACTTTCTAAGGCTTGAGAAAATCCGACGAGCAGCATCGATTCGTGAGACAATGTCATTCGTACTCTGTCCATTCGGCAGCAACCTCACCCCAAGGTATTTGCAACTGTCTACCTCTTCAAGTTGACAGCCATCAACCTCGAGAGGCGCTTTCTCCTGGGCAGGGATGCAGCTTGAAAAAACGTTAGCCTTCCCCGCATTGAAGGACAAGCCGACCGATTTAGCGACTTCATTCACCTGCGACACCACAGACTGCAGATCACGAAAGTTTGAAGCTAGTAAGGCGAGATCATCTGCCCTACGGGGCAACGGATGATTGTGCCACCCCACTTACCGGCAACGACCTATTGTAGGACTCTAGAAACGTACATAATCAATTTGTAGGCGTGCAACACGGGAACGGTGGCAAAGGGGACAGGGCAGTTTAGAGGACCGAAAATGGCGGGGGTGTCGGCAGTTAAAAGAAATGTATAAACCCATCGTCAAGGTACAAGTGAGCTGGTCTCTAGCACCGAAGTAGACCGCAGTATACACCTACCTTTCCACGCCAACCTAACCCTAACGTCAAACCTAGCCCTAATCCTGCTCATTGTGTTCCTTGCTGGGTTATAGGGGTTGAACAAGCCGAGTCCTCTTCCACAGTTGCAGTGGAAGAAAGCATAATTTCCGGATGCAACTGTGAAATCTCGAGTAGTCGACTGTGGGGTACTAGAGATGACTCAGTAATTGTGTGGGGCAGACAAACAACCTGACAGACCTGGCAGACTGACAACCTGAATTATTGCATCCTACTGCAACTACTGACTGCAAAGCTAGACCGCCGGGTGTCTGTTTTTCGGTACTTGGTTATGCTGGTCTGTCCGAGCTTCACGATATCAGGACGTCTGGTAGTTTTCAGACATGTGGAGGGAAGAACATATGCTACTGCATGGATTACCGGTTTCGGTCTAATGTAGCAGAAGGGCACAGAGCCAACAGGTATACGACGCAGGAATGCCGAAAAGGTCAGAGGAGATGATTTTATTTGGCGAAAGTCAGCAGGCTTACGCCCCCATGCTGCATTTTATGGGTCGCCTAGCCCAGTCATACCATTCATTCACCGGTACCTATGAGCAAGCCGAGGGTATTACGGATGTTAGTCAGCTGCTTCAGCAGATATGAGCACGAGCCTTTATTGCTCAGGCGTAAACACCAAAGACAGAGATTGTTGGAGAACGGTATTCCTTTTCGATCATCGACCTGCACGCAGGCGAGCGATGATTGGTCCAGAGGCTACGAAAGGGCGATCGTTTAACTGCATCTCCAGCAAAGGAGGGATATGAAACGCTGTGGTAGAGGAAACAGCCGTTTACACTGTGACCTTGATTGTTCAGACATGCAAATGGAGCCAGTGAAGAATTTGAAGCATCTGGGGTGACCGAATTTTCGTGGTTCCGGCATTAAATATTAGAGGTGAAGTCCGGACTGAGTAGTAAAGTTTACTTAAGATTCCCCAGCACGACCGAACAGGAGGTAGTGGGTTCTTGTGGACGTCATAGTATAATTAATTTCGGACAGTCATTGGCAACGTGGGAGGCTGCGGCATTGGCTACTTCTCAGGTGCTAACGGACAAAATAATTTTAATGTCCCAAGTCAAGTCGACCTCAGCGAATCCGACACAGACTCGTAAGTTCTCTAAGGCCCTTGGTAGATATGGCATAAACATCGCAGGCAGGGTGTATTTTTGAATACTTTGCCCTGACTATTAGGGACTGCATTCGGGTTCAGTAAGTTATTGCGATTATTATGTAATGTTCTACTCGAACCAGCGATGAGGGCACTGAGCTATTCGTGAAATATTTAAGTAAAAATAAATCATAGTCCTGCTTAATCTCTCCTTGTATTCGATAGAGAGCCCTGAGAACGGTTCGAAAGAGGGGCAGAAATAAGACTGAGAGCAGAACCCCAAAAAAAGACAAATGTACCAGAGAGGATCAGTCGGTAAAAGTTGCAACAACACGCGCACAGGAGGCTACCAATACCCTCGGAGTGCCACTGGTCGCACGTAATCAGGGGTGTGCAAATCATAGCTCTGCCGTTGTTCAACCGGATATCGGTTGTGTGCAGTGGCTAGTTCGGTAATATTTGATTGTAATTCCTGGATACGAAGGTAGACTCCGGGATCACGCCGAGCGCAGGCGGCGGGTGAGGCCTTATGGCAAGGCGGGCAGTATTTGGTAGGTCGTACTGCCGATGTGGCTTGTGACCGGATAACTCGGTCCCCTTGGTCAGTACTGTGGCCATGTGCGTGTGTCGTGTCCGGCCGCGCCAGCCACCTGCGCCCTCTCCCATCTCCGGTCTTCTTGACTCTGTCATGACACCGGGCTCAGGTGGGGGAGGATGATAGAGTGTGGTAGATGCAGCGCAAGTCTACTATCACTTTAAACTAATTCACGCGCAAGTCACCGTTCCTGCACTAACCTTGTGTGGAGCATACGGTGGACCTCGACGTAATCGACGGTTGAACTGTCGTGTATGTCGTGCCCCCTAAACGGGCCACGTGGTAGATGTGTTGGAGCAGCACGGGGACCACATCAAGGCACGGCAGGCGTTATTCGGGTTGCGCTCCCAGCACAAATGCCGAACATGGGGGTTGATGTGGTGGCACGCCTAGGAGCAGCTGGAACCTAGAGGCCCTGGCCGCGCCAGCCACCTGCACCATCTCCCCTCTCCGGTCTTTTTGACTCTGTCTTGGCACCAGAAATGGTTGGGGGAAGATGAGAGAGTGCGGTAGATGCAGCGCAAGTCTACAATCACTTAAAACTAGCCCACGCGCAAGTCACCGTACCTGCACCACCCTGCTGTGGAGCGTACGGTGGACCTCGTCGAAATCGACGGTCGAAGTATCGTGTGCAGATGAGGAGACTGGCTCAAGGACTGGGAGTCACGCGTAATATCTCATTCTTAATGTGGTCTCTACGGTAGACTGGCTGTTTAGCTTGGGCAGCCACTGCGACCATACGCACCTCTGATCTTCTGGTAGTCGTCTTTTAGCGGAATCTGTCTCAGAATAAACTAATTCGCGCGAAACTGACTGTTGTTGCACCCACTTTCTGGGTCGCAGACGGTAGGCGTCATCGTCCGAAATGGTCGAACCCATGGTTCGATAACTTTTCGTGGCTAAATTACTTCTACAGCCTCGGTTCATCCACGCCGCAGGTATTGTTGCTGCATGGGTCACAATTGACCATCTCACAGAGCCGAGGAGTTTACTGGCATCGCCGACTGTGAGGTCATCGTCGGGTTGGCCGAGAGCAGGCTGCGACGGACTGGAAACAAGTCCACGGCTGGCAGTGATGGCTAGTCTCCGTGCTCGCGAGGCGCAGTAATCGGAGCTCGTCAGTGTTGAGGAGGCGGCAAATGAAACGAAAGCTGTTACTGTGCAACTGACTAGCCACAACGGCGCGCGGACAGATAATCAGACAGAGAGATCGCGGAGCATGCATAGGTGACGCTGCGAAGGGAATCTACGATGGGCGTGCAAGTTAAAAAATATCACCAAGTGTGTTCTCTGTCGCCGGGGGTATGAGTAAGCAGCACACAACTAAAGGTAAACAATACTGGGTCTGCACTGTCGGACAGAGTAAGCTGACACACGCATGGGTGCACACAAGCTTGTCGGACAGACTAAAGGCCTGGATGTTCCAAAAGGCTACCGCAGCAGGCTTCTTCGGGCTCCCACAAAGTTCCCTTCACTTCTCCCGCTTACAGGGCAATTGAAGTAACCAGTGGTCATCTGGCAAGTGGCATTTGGCGTTCTACCTTGATTGTACGCTCTTTAGAGTCCACGCAGGCTGCCGCAAGCGAGAAATCCCTAAAAATGTAACTACAAAGACAATGGAGAGCGGAGGAGAATGACCATTTTGGGTCCCCAGTTAGTCAAATCGGCGAGATTATGGAGTTCAAGACCGAAGCTCAACAGCAAAAGGCAAAACTTTTGCCTCGTTTAGCGAATAGTCTGAGACCTGCGAACACCGCCTCAGGTGAATCAGGTGGATAATTTAGTAGGAGTAAGGCACCTTTACGGAAGTGAGTAACGGAGGATTATGAAAACCACCTTGAAAAAGAAAACAATGTAGACATGCCTCGCGCACTGAGAAAAAGGACATACGAGGCAACGTACACTGAGACATATGCAGATGGGAAGCAAGATGACTGCACGATTGCGTCGAGAGAAAAAAAAATTAGCATATACCCGTGTTGAGAGGTGAGAAAACTTAAAAACATGTGGGAATTGTTTTCGGAGATCAGCGTGAGTCTAACCAGAGCTATACTTCGGTAGACAACGGAAACACAAAAAACTTGATGCCTAAGAACGAGGGCATCCAATCAGAATAAAGGCAAATCATCTTGTGCCCTCCGGCCCAGCGACTCATTTCAGTTGCTGGGAAGCAGGAATACTTGTATAACGCGCCAAACGTTTCGCCTAGCAGACAACGGTCTGCAGCGCACACTGTGTGCATAGGTTACTTCAACCCCAAACGTGAAATGCGTTTAGGTTTTGAAGGTAACCAATGCTGTGGGGGATGAGAGCTGAGTATACTGAGAAGAAGTAAGCGTTTGCGTTTACGGGGTCACGTCCTACTCGCTCTACTTGGTGCCAAGGCAGTAGCGGGGGATGGTGGAGATCACCTTGTTGAAGTGACAGCATTGGTTAGTACACGCTGACCCCGGCAGGGCGTGCGGTTCTCGCCTATAGAGTATACGAATCAGTAATCGGACCATTCCGCTCAACTACGTTACTGAACGGATTCTCGAGAAGGCCGTACACGAAGATGACAGTGTGGAGTTTGTAGCCAGACGCCGGCTAACTGTTCTCGACTACGCCGATGATACCGCTTTGCTAACTTCAAGTTCTGGTGATATGCAGTCTATGGTTTCAGGGGTGTATGAGGTCGCTAAATCAGTTGGATTGTTCATAAAGGCTGGGAAGACCAAAGTGGTTTGAAGCTGCATTCCTGACCAGGAGAGCACCTCTGGAAGTAGACAGTTTCAATACCGATAAAAGCAAAAATGTGAGCCCCAGGAAGTAATTGAGAAAACGTAGATGCAATCGCTGAGACAAGAACTTTATTCGCCTGAAGATGGGTTCGAGTTGGAATACGAAACGTCAGACTAATATAATTCTTGTCCCAGCGATCGCATCTATCTTTTCTCAGTTTCAAATACGTCGGAGAGAGGCTGCTGCCGAATACGCAGAGTACGCACAAAATGGTCTCCCGAATCGATGATACTCGTCGGGTTTTCTCAAGCCTTAGAAAGCGTCTATGGACCCGACGCGACATCTCTATCGCCACGAAGATTCGCGTGTACAGTGCATTTTTCCCATCTGTGTTTCTCTATGACTGTGAATGCTGCGTCAAGCGCATGAAGGATGAGCGAAAACATGAGGGTCATCCTTCAAGTGAAGAACGACGACTTCGTCTGCGCTGGTTGCGGGGGGGACGTTCTTCGTCACCCCCCTCCCTCACGAGCTCAGAGTTACTGCTCTCGATCTGGCACCGCTACCCTTCTTGGAGGCTTCGAAGATGGAATCAACTCGAAATTGGGCTCGATACAATTCGTCAAGACATAAAAACGGTTCTTGAAACGTCCGTATTCGGTTTCCATCGCCGGAGAAGAGAATCAATTGAGCTGTCCAGAACCACTAGCGCGGATCGTGGCGCGTAGAGAGGTACAGTCCGTAACAACATTGAGACCAGCTACACCAGGCATGATCGCAACCGTACCAAGTACAAGTACAGGAATATTAAAAAGTGCAGGAGGAACAGGGCGGTAATCGCTTCAACTGACGGCCGACGCTGGATGTCAGTAGTCGGAAAACTTGCATGGGATCTAGTCATGTCGTGAGAGAGCATTTAGTCGTCTCGTGGTACGCGAGGGCAGGTATATCTGCTAGGTTCATCACCGAATCCATCTACGGTTGTCTAGATGCTACCTTTTGTGCTGGAATACTGTATGATCAGAGTTATGCCGAGGCTGCGCTAGGCCCTCCTGCTACAATTGAATTCCGGCTTAAAACACCTAATAAAAATTACCTCTGATGAGGATGGCTACAACCGCTTACGCAGCATATACCAAGCTCAAAAATGTTGGCATGGAAAGCTTCTCATAGGTATTGAAAGGAAAAGCTTCAATGCATGTTGGGTCGCTGGTATTAAGTATAACGAAACTCCTGTCGCTAGGTGGTTGGTGATGACCATGAAGAAGCAGACTTGGACAATTGGAATCCCAGAGGCCTCGAAAAGGGAAAGGGACCTGTTCTACCCAGAGTGATGTCATGTCCACAGCTAGCCGTTGGTTTCAAGTCTTTAGATCGCATGGAACGCCCTTAACTTAAGCCGCTCCGAAACATCATACGAACAAATAAGTCTCCAGAGAATCCATGGTCTCTTTTATTTCTTCGACCATGAGCCAAGATCCTCGGTTATATCAAAATACATTCAGCGAAACCGCCAGTAGAAGTGAGGGATATAGGTGTTTTTTTGTATACGGGGTTAGACAGGCACATTGCTTTCAGTTGCATATGCAGGCGCGGTATAGCACTAGTTACACAATAAAATCTTTTCAGCGCAGTCCTCCGTTCAATGCTTACCTACGAAGCGACGAAACTTTTAACGGACAGGAACCTCTTTAAAATTTCACCACAAGCAATGCCAGTGGAATCCAGCACCCCCACCGTTGCCAAACGCGTCTACAAGGCTAACAGCGGGCCATGCAGATGGAAAGACTACATTCAGTTTCACCGAATCCCTGTTTCGTCCCGCTATGCTAATCTACGACCTCACGAACAGCCGGACATACCTCAAGGGCCTGTTGTTTGTAAGCCACGTTCGATATAGTCCGGCGAGGTGTGGTGGCCGATTCGGGACACGAATTAAAGTGCCGCAGTAAAAAAAAACTCGGGTAAAGAGTTCAATTTAAAGGGAATACATGCCAGGGACAGTCTTTGCTGTCAGCCCATTTTTTTCTCCGCCCTGCTTCTCCACGTAATACGCTTACGAAACGTGAGCAAGCCACTGTTTTGTACACCTCAGGTGGAGGAGCGCACGCACACAGACAGGGCACCTCCCGCGGCTCCACTGGTCGGAGAAAATCAATGAAATTACTGCCCCCACACCTCCAAACCCTTCTGGGCATCAACTAACATTATTTGAGTTAGGATTTTATGCGCAGGCATCCAACAGTTCGACTGTCGAGGTCCAACGAGGTCCACCATGTGCCCCACGGGATGGTGGTGCAAGAACGGTGGCTTGCGCGTGAATAAGATTACAGTGGTGGTAGACTTGCGCTGCATCTTCCGCACTCCCTCCTCCTCCTCCCCACATAGACCCGTTGTCACGACCAAGTCAGGAAGACCGGAGATGTAGGCATTCACACACACAGACCGGCCACACCCGTGTCGAAGTTGCAACTCTCACTAATTACGCACTTTTGGCAGCTCATTCAGGAAAAAAATACGGCGCATTGTACGTCGTGCAGCACCGTCCGAAATTGGCCCACCCATTCATCATAACGTGTTTACACCGGCAGGAGTATAAAAACGCCAGCGACCACAGGAACGTAAACGTGGCACGACCTGAACACCCTTAAAGAAAATAATTACTACCTACTGTGCAGGCCTCGACAAACCGATACAGCGCACCAGACGGTACAGGGGACGAAGACCTATCAACTAGGAGATAGGGGGTCACGGATTGCACAGACCAGAAGACACAAGAGCACCAATAGAAATAGGAAAAAGATCCTAGTTGCTTCTGCTACTTAAAACTTTGGCCACAATTACTATCGAGTTTGGAGGTTACAGAAATCCAACGAGTTTCATTGTACTTTGATTTGGAGGGGGAATTGCTGTCAAGGATCCAGCATTTAAAAACATTATTTTTTCCAATAAAAGTTCTTACATTTTTTCAGAAAATCGGGGCTTAAATATTTTTTTATACAGGGCTTCCTTGATTCATCTACTCGTAAAAAAAACGGAATACTTAAATTTTCCTCCTTATGGAAGAAAAAATGAAAACGCAGAGTGGCAGGAGACGTCTGAAACACGTAGTAAGATTCATGGACGAGATTACTAAAGCTTTGAGTGTGTGCATGAAAACGCCTCAACTGGCACCCTTATTTGGACGTTTTAACAGAAGTGTTCCTACCTTAAGGCGGTAAAACTTTAAGAAATGACTTTTTGCTTGGTCCATGGAAAGTCGCCGATATTCCATATATATATATATATATATATATATATATATATATATATATATATATATATATATATATATATATATATATATATATATATATATATATATATATATAATAATGTGACAAAGACAAGGGAGACCAGAATGGCCATTTCTGGCTTATTAGCCGTCATCAGCCAGTCATACCCAATCCCCAAGTGTGGAACACCTGGGATTCGAACCCACGACCTTTGGTATTTGAGTCGAACGCTCTACCATTGAGCCACGGGCTCGAATCCCAGGTGTTCCACACTTGGGATTGGGTATGACTGGCTGATGACGGCTAATAAGCCAGAAATGGCCATTCTGGTCTCCCTTGTCTTTGTCGGTTCCACATTATTAACATATGCTACACGTCGCTATGCGACTGCCTGTGAGTACTCTAGTCTGAGTTCCAGGGCACAACGGAACATAAATGTTCCTTAAGCAGATCGGTGAGCCACACACTATCATCATATTCCCCGATCGCAACCGACAAAACAACGAGCCCGTTGCTCAAATGGTAGAGCGTTTGACTCAAATACCAAAGGTCGCGGGTTCGAATCCCAGGTGTTTCACACTTGGGATTGGGTATGACTGGCTGATGACGGCTAATAAGCCAGAAATGGCCATTCCAGTTTCCCTTGTCTTTGTCGGTTCCACATTATCAACATATGCTACACGTCGCTATGCGACTGCCTGTGAGTACTCTAGTCTGAGTTCCAGGGCACAACGGAACATAAATGTTCCTTTTAGCAGATCGGTGAGCCACACACTATCATATATATATATATATATATATATGGGTTAACAGGCGTAACATCTGTAGTGATTCATGTTTCGTCACGAGTACGAACGTTAGAAACAGATATATAGCCACAGTTAAGAAACAGTAAGAGGTAGATGTTTCATTTAAATATTGATTTAGTCAGAATATCATATGTTTGTGCAGTGAGGTACATAACAGTTAAACAGATAATCCGTGTGGTGATTCTACCAGATGTTGCCGAACACAGATTATTACAGCATTATAGCATAGACAGCATCAACAGGCAGATACGATCAGTATATCAGGTGTTCGCAGTGATAGTCGTAACAGTCATATGATGGTCAGTAGTGGATCTATCGATCCTCATAATCGACGCCGTTGTGACATACCATATATAAGTACAAATAAGAGGCAACGTAATGAGACATTTCCGATATCACATCATATGCTCGCAGGGAGCAAAGTGTAGTAGCATCAGCGTAGCGGTAGTGACTTCGACTCATTTGTGCACGTTGGCTTCGTTATACCGAACGAGATACATAACGTCATAGACATAGCTAACATAGGTAAGTATTAAAGCTCGGTCGATCATCGCAGTATATCATATGCGCAGTGAGGTATATAAACAGTCGGTGCAAGGACTGTCACTCTGATCCCACGGTCAAGTGAGATCCCAACACATTAGTGAGCGCTCGCACTTTGTTTGCTTGTTTATGTACCTCACCGCACGAGCGCATACGATGTACTGGATGATCGGTAATGACCGTGAAACAGCTTTCGCTGCGTCTTGCCTGTTGCACTCTTAGCAACATATTTGTGCTATATATATGGTATGTGTCCTATGACACAACGTTCGTTTATCGCCGGTAGGTAACTGGCGGGCGGACAAATGGATCAAGTGAGATCCTTTACCACATTAGTGAGCGTTACGCACTTGTTTGGTTTTTGTTTATGTACCTCACCGCACAAGGCATAAGGATGTACTGATGATCGGTAATGACCGTGAAACAGCTGTCTGCGTCTTGCCTGCTGCACTCTTTAGCAACATATTTGTGCTATATATATGGTATGTGTCCCATGACACAACGTTCGCTTCTATCGCCGGTAGGTAACTGGCGGCGGACAAATGGGATCGGCGGAGATCCTTACCACATTAGTGAGTGTTACGCACTTGTTTTGGCTTTGTTTATGTACCCTCACCGCACAAGGCATATGATGTACTGATGATCGGTAATGACCGTGAAACAGCTGGTCTGCGTCTTGCCTGTTGCACTCTTAGCAACATATTTGTGCTATATATATGGTATGTGTCCTATGACACAACGTTCGTTTATCGCCGGTAGGTAACTCTGGCGGCGGACAAAATGGGACTGGGCGGAGATCCTTACCACATTAGTGAGTGTTACGCACTTGTTTGGTTTGTTTATGTACCCTCACCGCACAAGCGCATATGATGTACTGATGATCGGTAATGACCGTGAAACAGCTGTCTGCGTCTTGCCTGTTGCACTCTTTAGCAACATATTTGTGCTATATATGGTATGTGTCCCATGACACAACGTTCGTTTATCGCCGGTAGGTAACTGGCGGGCGGACAAATGTGGGATCAAGTGAGATCCTTACCACATTAGTGAGTGTTACGCACTTGTTTGTTTGTTTATGTACCTCACTGCACAAGGCATATGATGTACTGATGATCGGTAATGACCGTGAAAACAGCTGTCTGCGTCTTGCCTGTTGCACTCTTAGCAACATATTTGTGCTATATATATATATATATATATATATATATATATATATATATATATATATATATATATATAGTTCACTCCACTTAAGTTCACAATGCTGCCTGATTCAAACGCAGGCCAAAAACCTCTCAGATAGCAGAATTTTTTGGAATTGGAACGTTCTGAGTGACTGGAGAGGTTTTAAATCGGATAGGGGGACATTACATGACACAAAGTATTAAATGGATTGCATAAGCAAATTCAATGTTCGTTAAGTAGTCCAATGCTCTATCATTGATGCAGGGGCAGGCTGCAATCTCGACTGCATTCGGCAATATTGAATATTGGAATAAAAGCATTCACCGATCGCGGTATGGAAAATGCTCATCCTGTGACGTCTCGGGGTTCAAGCTATGAGAAGGCTATTGCCGATAAAGGACGGGGTGGACTAGACTGATCAGTCTTGATAAATCTTCCGTTTTCAGACAGTCGTTGGGAAAATTGGAGGTTTGAGTGGGTACTAGTTGGCCACTGAACTAGACGCGCTAATTGTTTAATTAAGGCATCCCACTCCTCCATCGGGAATATTCGATCGCGTGTGGGAGTAGTATTTGCAGATTTGGCGTCCCTTTAATCAACTGTCAATTCAAGCTCCCACCGGCATATAAACTGTCCGCCCGATATCTTTGAATGTGTAAGAAAAGACAGCAAAGGAACTCCACTTTCTTACACCCCTTTAGCGTTTCAGGATGTAAGACGGGGCATTAAGTTCTTTTACAAAGGACACCTCTTAATTCCGCAAGTTCTTGCGACTGGTGTTCCAAGGACGGCTGTGGACGTATGGCAGATGCAAAGATGCAGTTAACGTCCATAATATCCGACAAAATATCCTGTCACTGGCTTAAAAGGTGATAGATCGAACGTGTCGAACGGCGCCCCATGCGGTGGGCGTAGAGTGGACACGCGTATAAATTATTTCATAGCGAAGCAGACCTTTGAAGCATCTTACTCGCTCTTTCCTTCAATAGCTGCCACTTTGCACCAATAGCAAAGAGTGTCAGCGATTGGTGGGCATGGCGAAGTATTTAACGAGGCAAAACGGCCCGTCTTCGCCTGTCACACACAACCTGGCCCCTAGTACACAAGTACCAAGCTATATGTGAAGGGGGTTTTGGGTGCTACTTTGGTGAGAACGTGATAAACGCTGTATTGACTGTCTCCGTCCATTCTAGCTGATGTTTCGACAGCAGAGAAAGGAGTTCCTTGTCCGTGAAAACGAGCTAACTGAGGTTGATAAAATAGTATAAAATATCAGAATGAGAAAATTAATCTAGCTGACGTCGCGGAGGAAAGAGTCTTCAAGGACGCAGCTCCTGAGAGTTTTGCAGTCAAGTGGAGATATACACGTGATTATGAGTGCTTTACAAGGTCGCTCAGGAGCGAAGAGTCAAGAGGTAAGGATGGATCGAATGGGAGGAAGAAAACTGGGAATGCACGTCGGGGGTGGCAGAGTAAACTGACAAGCACAGAAACGCTAGAACCTGGTAACCAATCTACTTAAAAAGTGCAGACACCTTGACACGATGTTGAGGGCCACGATAAAGCGGCCGGCTTCTCTGCCCTCCCAGCATGCAAATCTGTGGCGGGAAAATCGTTTGCTACTGGGTGGGCAAGGAGGCTGGGCGGGAATAGAGACCGCAGAAAATGCACACACACACCAGAGGAAAAACTATAGCGCAAACCTAGAGCCCCGGAGAGCAGGGGTGCGGGCACGCGGAGGATGCAGACGGGGGTAGAGCGGACTTACGCCAATCCAGGGCCCCACTGAGCTTGGATGAGGTAAACTGCCGTTGCAAGAGGGTATTTCGGCGTCTCAGGGAACTGTTCAAATGGGGTGCAAGCCCACAAGAATAGTCGACTTTGGAGGAGAACATGGCGACAGTGTAGACCAGGGAGTGGGGACCCAGTCGACTTGAGCGACTACGTTACTTAGGAACCTAGCGACTGGCTCTCTCTCTCTCTCCCAGGACGTGATTTTGTGCGGTTGTTTCGGATACAGGGTGGGAGAGGGAGCATGAAACGAAGTTGGAGATCCACTTTAGGAGTCTGTGGCGACAACGGGCAGAAGGGTAGGTGAAGGGAGAGAAAAAAAGAAAAGACGCGCGCAATGTGGAGAGGAACCGGACGGCATAAGCCGAGATGACTGACACAATGAACAAGATAGGAACGCAGTGTGTGGGTTGCTCGTGTGGGTTGGCTCACGCACAGCACAACCATGCACATGTAGTGGATGGGTTGAGGGTGCCCCTGACCTACATAGTCAGTAATACACACAAAACAGTTTTGTTAACTCTTGATTGAGAACTTCCACAAATGCAGGCTTTCTGTTGGTATAACACACGCTCGCCATAAGGAAGGAACTGAAAAGAGGAAATTCGATGGCGAATGCAAACGCAATAACTATAAACACCTTGACAAATCAGGCGCCATTACAAGTTACTCCGTCGAAAATGCTAGGGCTTCCGCTCGCTCAGTGATGATCACAGGAAAATCCGCTTATCGTGGACCAGGCTCATCACCCACGATGGTTCACTGGTAAAACCACTGGAAGCCTACTTTATGTATACGCGTAGCATACACATTCTGGCCTCACAAGCGGGAGAGCCGGGTTCCCCATCGAAGACAGTTTGTACGAAGACCACATTCAGGAGTCGTGACAGTACAACCGTCAGCCCAAGTTACCCATTTCGTTGGAAACCTTAAAAGGTACCACTCTTAGTGCGTCTTAATAATTTCGAAGTGCTGGATCGGTCTTAGCACTACCAGTGGCAAATCACAATCAAGCTGATGTTGGGATAGGGAAGCAGTGGTTGACCCGGTGTATGGTCCTCGCCCATTGTGACACATGCGAGTGAAGAGTCACAAAAACAGGGTCATGGCAGGCTGATAATTGGTGAGACTTTAGGCAGAGCCATTTTGGTTAAAAATGACCATGGAGTGACCTAGGA
Organism: Schistocephalus solidus; assembly: GCA_017591395.1. Taxonomy (NCBI): domain Eukaryota; kingdom Metazoa; phylum Platyhelminthes; class Cestoda; order Diphyllobothriidea; family Diphyllobothriidae; genus Schistocephalus; species Schistocephalus solidus. The sequence goes on from WEDG01011723.1 coordinate 101,856, forward strand.
AACCAGAAGAGTATTCCTGTCATTCTGATAGCGTGGATCGAAATGGATGATGAGACATTCTTCCACTTTGCTATCAATCAATTTTTAAACAGTCATCAAAGTATACCAGCCTGTCGTCGCACTTTAATAAAGAAAAAACAGGCGACGTGGCCTGATTGTGTTAAAAGCCTGTCTGATACAGATTTTGTCCAGTCCGAAACCTATCCTGTCCTTACTGTTTGTACTTAATGCAGTTTTGATACAGGCCAGATATAAACGCCCCACGTTTTAGGAGGTGGCTTTAGAAATGGCTGACACCGTTGGGTCCCCAATAGTTCAACCTCCCCTCCTCTAGCAATTTTGAGTCTCAGAACCTAAGCCGAAGACAGTGACAGTCGAAGAACTTAGTTAAAAGTTGTTGAAAATAGCAATGAAACGGGCCTTGTGATGTCATCAGACCTTCGATGCTGATGTGCCACCGCAAGTTTGCTCAGTTCTCAGCTGCCCCCCCTCTGGAAGTCTTTCAACCAACCGCCAACTGGAGATGAACCAGGCAGATCGTAAATAAGATATAGGGGCAAGACCATCAACCATTTGCTGTTGGTTCAAATTAAGCTGCAATTAATAGTATTCATTGGGCTATGAACACACGAGTGGCCTCGCTAAACAACGGAAGTTATGGAAAGAGATGTGGTTGAAACAGCACATCAAATGAGCTTTCGCTGGCGAGCTGACAGTTTTAAATAGGCCCAAAGCAGTTAGCACTTGTGCTGTCAGTCAGGTAAATCACATAATCTATACAAGCCCTAAACAGTCAGCATGTGGAATGGTGCGGTTAGTCAAGTTTAATGACATGGGAAAAGGACCGATTGTCGTGGGCCAGAACGATGAGCGAAAGGTCCAGTGCGCAGGCAGATAGGACACACAAACATACATAAGTTTAGCTTAAAACACCGAGCTCTGCACGTACCCTTGCAGTCAAACTTCGAGGGGTGGCGTGCAAGCATGATACACAGATGGGAGTAATAAGTTTCTGCGATTACTGGTGGAAGCCGGCTGAAGATGAAGTCACTGAAGGGCAAAAAGCGGGAGGTTGATGAGTTATGACCATGTTAGGAGAAAGTATAACAAAATTTAAAGCAACAGGTGGCCCGGCAAGAAGGCGGTGCAAATTTGTCTACTCAGTCTTGCGCGTGGGTTCATTTAAGGCATACAAAGGAGATATATGTCGAGGATCCACTGTATGGGGTTGGCTTTGCCTCCAAACCACTGATAATAACATGCTATCTGCTCGGCCTACCGTGTCGCCATTTAACACGAACCCTCACCCCTCATGTCTTTAGTCCGAAAGTTCTGGTCGTAGTGACGCACACATAAGAGCAATATCATGACCGAAGTCAGATGAATACGTGTCTTTAAATAAGCAGGAATACGATCTGTGAAAACACGAATCGAACCAATCATTTAGATAAAATACAGTTTTATAGAAAGATATGTTTGTTAGAACGGAAGGTGGCTGGGTGCTGGAAATCTTCAACGGCGTGGCCGAGAAGACCAGTATGAGTGACATCTCGCTGGATAAAAGTATAGATAAACCGATATAAGTAATTAAAGCCACAGAATCATTGAATCATTTATAGGCCTCTGAAACTCTGGCATAATACAACAGCCTGTTCTAGAGCTAGGGCGATTTTTTGTGGGAAGTCCCGAGGTAAACGGGGCAACGACAAAGAAAAACGGACTACTATGCCTACGGCCTAGAAAACCAGTGAAGATTGACTACGAAACCTGCGAGCTTAATCGAGTAAGGAAGTACGTAAAATTCAGTAAACTGGAAATCGTGTTCCCGCAACATAGAATAGAAGGACTGGAGTTTGTATGTCCTAGTTCTACTTAAAAATGCAAACCTTAAACCGGTAGACGTCCGCACAACAAGATGGAATTGTAAAGAAGTTCGCACGAGGATAAGATTATATTCTCCTTACTTAAACAGTCTTTAGAAATTAAGATTGCGGCGCTGCTCTAATCGCAGGACTGTACCTCTTGAGGTGGAATAAAACAAAGGGGTACACCTCAAAATTGGTCAACGAACCAAGAGAAGCTGTTGGGTATTGCGTCAGCTAAGGTGAGGGGGATCCGTTTTTGATTTTTGAGTTTCACTGGTTTTTGTTCCAAACTGTCAATTTACAGGCCTTTAGAATCCTCGAGCTTCACAACGATAAGTCTGTTAGAGACTTGGCGGTTTGGACGGTGGACGTGACTTACTTTTTTAAGTACAGATCGTTTGTTTTGCGTTTGCCGATAAATATATTTAGCTACGTATTTTAAGCCACCAATTACGCCATTGGACCCAACCTTTTGGTGGTCTGTGCCTCAAAACCAAGTAGTAAGGGTGAGGAAAGCTATACAAAAGAAAGGGTCATATGTCCTGTTATTTTTTCTCGTACGGAGCTGCTATTATCGTGCGAAAATATATGTATGAAAGTGGAGCTAATTAACTTCGTGAGCATCATGAGGGTTCAGTATCTTGCAAAGCGCTGAAAACCGGTAGGCTAGTAAAAGCTACATCACCACGAGCATGCCACAGTTTTGCGTCATATTGTATTGGCCTACTAAATAAGCCACACACTCATGGGATCTACGAATTCACAAGACCGTTCGTCATCTACTTCTGAACTGTGAAGTCTTTTGAAGCTGTTGAGTAAATGATTCGTTTAGAGAATTTTATCTTCACATTGTCTCACAAGCACACAGATCACAGACCATTTGTCTGTGGAATGCAATTGAGTGGTTCCTGTATGATAGAAACGGCGTGCATTTTCTCCTACTGGTGTTCCGCAACACAGGCGCGGAGGCAAACTTTGAATGCAGAAGTCTTCGAAGTTACCACCCAGGTAATTTTGTCACTGATGTATCCAACAGGATTGGAACATCATGCGTGATTGCAACTAATGACCCGTCAGAGAAAATATTATTACGGTGGTCACATTTCCGTAGAAATCATATCCAGATGCAGTAAATCTTTCGAAATTCATACAACTTGCCAGTTTCTTTGAATGCTAGACAATAAAATGAACCCTGCTAAGCGGTGACAAACGTACGCTCTGAAACATCACCAAATATACAGAAAGAAGTATAAAAATGATGACAACGTATCTCGTGCTCCCATAAAACCAGAGGATGAATCCAACATCATATCGAAAGCGTCGTGGGTAGGTGATAATCGGCCAATTTTGGCTTCGCGCATCCTTCGGCTTCGACGTCTCATTGTCTTCCTGGAGTTAGTAGAGCCTTGGTCTGCGAAATCGCGGGGTTTTGATTGAGATACTTGCTATTTGTGGTCTAGGCGTAAGGCTAACCTTCATAACGGTGTCTCATATCTATCATACGAATCGTTCGACAAGATGAACCAAGCAGCATTTACACTGCCTTCTGCATTATGAGGTTCCAGACAGTAGAGGAAATACAACAGCAAGACTACGACTATTGCATATCAATGAGCTATACTGTGGTCAAGACATCTGTACTACCTGACTAGTGTACGCACAAGTACCTAATCCTACCCTTCTTTCAATGCATATCCGAAGTTCATTCAAATTCCCATTCATTCACATTGATATAAGAAAATCGTTGGCTTAAACTTCATGACAATACTGGCGATAAACCCCTAAGCAATTGAGAGGCTTCCTTCTCTCTTTTTTCTGTTATTAAATGACGAAAAATAATTTCGCTTACTGAAGCCAGCATCCGCACCGCATGACAGTAGATCTGCTGCAACAGAGGGCTTATTTTTGATCCAGAAAACAAATAGGAATTGTGGTTTTTAAGGAATTATGCGAAATTCCGGTTCACCGAGTGCGATTGCAGATTTCGGGCAGACTATTATCGAATACAAAGAGAATTGCTCAGGAGTGAACTTTAGTCCATTAACTTCCGGTTCGCGGGTCTACGTACCATTCAGAAAGCGCTCAAGATTCATCCTCACTTACGTGTAACCACATGCCTGTCGCTTGACACTTCATAAGAGACCAAAAGAGAGTTCATCGTGCACATGAACTCTGCACAAGTCGTGCTTAGACCTTATAAGAATCGACGATCGAACTGTTGCTTGGGTTTAATTGCACTGGGGGTTGCTTATGAGGCTAGAAATTCCAATGACAGTGAGACTGTTCATTCAATCTGTCACTCTTTCAATAGCTTCTGCAGGAGCGGAATATGGTAAGATTCCTCCTGTGCAGAAACTTTTGGTGCAGCAAATGCCGATTGCGGCCTCGTGATCGGCCGCGTCCCGCGTGGGTTAAACTCCGTGAAAATAATTCCCTGGGTTCCCGACCTTCTATCCACGCAAGGGTCCACGAAATTAATCTCAAAAGTTCTATAAGGGTTTTACAGGCTAAACGCTTATTCATATCATACGTTAAGCAGCATTAACTTTTCTGCAAGTCAACGTCTCAATCAGTTTCGTTCCTTGTAAAATGATAGGAAAAAAATATAACCTTCAAACAATCAAAGTCGTTTTTCGGATACGTTAAAGAATAAAGACCATGGGACCGCTGAATCTAATCCGCCGTTTTTATGTACGCTTGAATATGTTTAAGATCTTTATGTACCACTTAGTAATTGGCTTATAAACAAATTACTAAGTGGGTAAAATGGTAAAGAGCGAAAAAGCTGGAGACTTGTTCAAAAAACATGATTGAAAACAAATCTTAAGAATTTTCAATGACAAAGATATGAGGGAACGGATAAGATAAAGAACACATCTGTAAATCGTCTACAGCTGTACTCCTACCGGAGTACTCTGACCGCAGAATTATCAGCGGAATATGACGCCATTTTATAGAGGCTCAAGCATGGCTAAAGGTAGAAAAATTAGTAAACGAGCAGAGTGACATAACTATCAGTTGAATGAACGAAAGGATAAAAGCAGAACCGAGTGTATATAATTTTTACAAGAAACAAGTCGGTCCGAACAACTTCATTCTTGCAAGCTCAGACAAGTAAGATAAAAAACGAGCAGAAGACGAACCTTTTAGTACACTTTCCTGCCTCATACCATAAAATCCAGAAGTGAAAACGGACACTAAAATTTACAAAAGAACGCAACTCGCAAGCGTACACGCCCGACCTTGAATGGATGACCCATAGTTGTCAGGGTTCGGAGCACACGTTAGGGGAATCGCAGTGTTTCTGTATATTGTAATGCCTTACTGTGCTTAGATGTGTATGTATAAATTCAGACTTAAAATTCAAGAAATGTCGGGACAGATGATTTTTGGGCCAAGAAAAATTCACAATATTTGTAATGACTTCCTTAACAAGTGACAGTGATTGGGACGACGACTGAAACTGAAAAGGTTAACCAGATATAATTATTTGATTAATTTTTACAAATGGATTAAGGCAGTGTATTCATTGCCCTTCGCTTATGGATCGCGAACTTCAGAATTTTTCTTATGGTCAAGTTTTTACCGAAGAATTGGAAGAAAATGAAACTCTCTCATTTAAAAGCTTGTTGGTATTTGTTCAATCTACATGTTTGTATCTTTCTTGTTCATATGAACCTTAATGTAGGCTTGCTTTACTGTTCTAAAAAAATACACAGCTCAACTTTGACCTACATGTGGGACGTCTCCTGTTTTCGGTGCTGCATGTTACCAGTACTCTCTTTATTATACTGATCTGTCTTAATTATTTGCAGGCAATTGCAACGACCGGTCTTCCTTGCTCGATTGAAATTCCTCAGACGTCATCTCAATTGTGCCTCTGAATTCTCATCGTTCTTGGTGCATAGCTTTCTGGATCTAGTGCAGAGCTCATTACAATTCTCAACAACACTATCTAAGAAGGCTACTCTTTCGTTAGTCTGAATTCTAACAATCCTATGTCATATTTTACCGTCCTTTTGCTGTTTGTAGTTTAGACACACAATTCCCCACTTAGAATTAGTTTTTTTTTGTACATGTTAGTTCTTATCTGTTTCGACCCTTGTCTACACTAAAAAATTGGTAACCCATATTTTCTATCATTACGCACCATATCACTTACTAAGATGGACACTGAGACTAACACAGACTCTCTTGACGTTAATACCCTCTCTTTCAAGTTGCCTCCATTTACGCCGAGCAATCCCCGCGTATGATTTAGGCAGATCGAGGCAGTTTTCTCGACACGCCGTATCACCAGTGAACACAGGCGTTATTCATACGTAGTGCAATCAATTCCCTTCGATGTTGCCGTTGACGTTGAGGACCTCCTAGATCCGATCCTTGCTGAGGAACCTTACACCCGGTTGAAGGACGCTGTAATTCATCGTATGGCCAGGTTGGCCGACCGAATGCTCCGTGAGCTTTTCACGCAGGTCGAACTCGGCGATCAAACGCCTTCTCAACTTATGCGACGCATGCATTATTTGCTTGCTGTTCGTCATATGGATGATGCAATTTTCCAAGAGATCTGACTTGATAAGCTTCCCCTGCCCATTCAGCAGGTATTGGCTATGCTCGACACGAGCACCTTATTAACAAAACTAGCCACTCATGCAGACCGAATAATCGAATGCTACCCTAGCGTTGCCACATTTTCTAGTCTTCAATAGACTTTGGTGCCCATTTCAAGATCCGATAATGTTTGCCTTTCTGCGCATGAAGGCACTCTTAAGCCAGAAGATAACACTCCCTATATTTTATTTTATTTATTTAATGCCAGTTTACAGGCAAGGTCAACAAATATATATACAGTAGAGGGTCAAGCTGACAGTGAAATAAACTCCTGATCATTGTTTCAGGAGTTTTCAGGAGACAAAACTGCAGCTTATTAAGAAATTTAAGTTCTGGACAGGGACGCGTTAACACAGGTGCCCGGTGAAGAACCTCTCCATTCAGTGTTACGGATCCGGTATTCTGCACCAGCAGGAATGTCGGCGAGCGGCTGTTCGCTGTCGACTGAGAAATAAGCCGATTGAGGTCTGCAGAGCCAGTAACTTTTCCCCTCAGCATGAAGGCCGGCACAGTATTCAGAGTCCGTGAACGCCATCAGAACCGAAGAGAGCTTCAACAGAGTCAGCACCCAAAAGTTTTGGAAGGTGTCCTGAATGTAGAAAACTAGTGACAGTTCGCGTAAACAAGGGATAGCTTTGCTGAATTTTGATACTTCTAGGTAGCTTTTTCCAGATTGCTATAGCGTTTACCGAAAAAAACTGTCGGTATCTAACTGTGCGTGCCAAAGGAAGAAATAAAAATACATCTCGATGACTGGTGCTCCGAGAGTGGTCGAGGTGCCTCAGAGATGTAAGGGGGTTAAATGTACGGCTGTTTAGTAGTTTAAACAGTAAAAATAGTCTCTTCTGTAATCTACGAAGCCATAGCGGGTCAAGGCTTGTAAGCTCACAGCGTTGTTGGTAGGACAGGTTTCGGTGATCTGAATAGAAAACTCTTTTTGTAAAGAAGTGCTGGACTGATTCTATCTTCTTTCGTTCACTAGCGTGCAGAAGACTAAATAGAAACGAGCAGTATTCCAGACTAGGCCTGACATACATTTTATAGAGGCTGATTCTAATGTTGACGGTTTTAAAATTTCTGAGAATAAACCCAGTAGTTTGGCGTGCTTTCGAGACAATCAGGGTGCAGTGCTCTGACAGATTAAGACTACTAGAGTATGATATGCCCAGATCCTTTATAACTCCGGGCACGTTTAGATCGTGACCGTCTATGCTTAGGTGGGGCTGATGGTTGTCGCCAATAACCATAACGGAGCACTTTTGCCAAGAAATTGAGAGGCGCCATGTGCGACACCACTGAGCGAAGACCTGAAGATCCGTTTTTAAGAGCTCAAGCACGATGTTGCGATCAATCGGTTTATATTGATAGGCAACTTTTAAATCGTCAGCGTACAGAAAGGGCCTACCATACTGAAAACAATCAGGAAAATCGTTGACAAAGAGGCAAAATAGAAGCGGGCCGAGCACGCTGTCCTGAATAACTCCGCTCCTCACATGCGTGGGGTTGGAGAAAACATCAGAAATTTTAACCCGTTGTGCGCGAGCATTCAAATAGGAAAATATTAAGTTCAGAAGCTTGTTACCTATGCCGAAGAGGCAAGTTTCAGCAGTAGGAGATCATGGTCAACACGATCAAAGGCCATAGTAGAATCGAAGTAAACGGTGTAAATTGCAAAACCGCTGTCTCTAGATTGTAGCACATGATCGAAGAAAGAGAGCTGGCAAGTGTCACAAAACCTTTTTTTCGAGAAAACTATGCTGAGCCGGATTAAGTAGGTTATTCTCTCTTAGGTGACACATCATCTTGTCTTTGATCAAGGGCTCGAAGATCTTCGAGACTGCTGGTAGTGTATTTATTGGCCTGAAGTCGTCAAATGACGTAGGTTGGCCGTGTTTCGGAATAGGCAGTATGTGCGATTCCTTCCATAAAATAGAGAAAGTTTCACTTTCAAGAGCAAGATTAAATATCTTATACAGAAGGGACGAAAAAAATATCGTTTGCATCCGCCTTTAAAACGCTGACCGGGACGCCATCTGGTCCTGGACTGTATGATTGACGAAAACGCCGAATGGCTACGGTCACGTCCCAGAGGGTAAAAGTTATGGTTTCGAGGACGTTACCTGTTCAAACCCGGATGTAAGGAAAGGGGGCAACAGTATGTTCACTAAAAGTTCTAGACAAGAAAGCATTGAAGCTATCAGCTGTCAACTTAGCGTCAGCTATTGGGTTTCCTAATGCGTCTCGAAGTACGGGGTGCTGCGTTTTTCTCTGCGTTTTTACTGTGCGCGAAAAGAGCTTCGCAACATTTAACGAAGGGTTTTTGGCAAAGGTAACCTCATCGGCTTATCGTTTTTCGTCAGACAGCCTCTTAGCCTCTTCAAAGATTCGCTGGATCAAGGGCAGGACGGAGGTGTCGTTTTGTAGATGAAAACGACGGGAGAGTCTACGCTGTCTACGGCGGAATGATAAAGGGAGGTATACTTCATCCTTGACATCAATTATTTTCTTACGGGGAACAAAACGAGAAATGAGTGGACCTAGAACTTTGTAAAAAGTGTCAGTACAAACATTCACATCCGAACATACAAAGAAGTTAGTCCAGTCGTGGGAATGTAGGTGTGTTAGCAATTCCCTCATATTTTGCTGATCTGAAATCACGGAAAAAGCTTTATTTTTTAAAAAACGTTTCAGCAGCCTGTAGTTCTAGTGTAGAAAGAACTATTGTATGATCAGAATTCCCAAGTGGATCTTAAGGTGACACTGACGATGTCTCGGAGTCATATTTATTTAGAAATTAGAATTTAGAATTTAGAATTTATATTTGGTTAGCACCGGGAAGGTACTGTCTCCAGCAAACATTAGTAACGAAATAAAGTTATGACAATGTGTGCAGATAAAATGTACAAATTCATAAATTGCCTGCTATGTCAACAGTTAGCAATGTTTTAAAATTAATGGTGAACTAGAAAAATAGGCAGTGAAAAACTCCTACCATGAAAATGGAGGCAGAGTTCAATAGGCCTTCATTTTCGAATAGAAGGTAGGAGAAAAAACTGCTTAGGAAAAAATAGTCAGGTGGTAGAAAAGGGTAATACTGCAGTAGCATTTCAGAATGAGATAATGAAACGTCGAGGTGATTCGTTCTTGATCACTTAGGCGTATGAAACAGAATCTCACGAAAATGCGTCAATGAACTTAAGTCCTCAGCATCATAGGATCCAGAATTGAATTCTGATGATGGTTAGTATCCAAAGAAACCGCAGCATTTAAGACGGTGGACCACCGAATTGGTACGTCCGAATGACGTCATCGTTTGGAGGACGGGTGATATAAGGAGACATTATAGTTCATTGGCGTCTCTGCCGCATTTGTAAGGCGCCTGCAAAGGTCCCTCGACGCCGCCGATAAGAGGGTTCAAAGGCACGTGCCTAAATTACCCTTCTATGATGAGTTGATTTCCTTTCATATTGCTTAACTGTCTATTTTTAGAATGCCACCCAGGACTAGCCACCTCCACTCCAAACCCCCATCTTGACAACCCGGCTTAACCCTGATTGAACGTATTCCACAACCCCATATTGTTTATATTAAGTAGACTTATATCCATTATTATACATATATTATTATGGACGTTTTATAATAAACATTTTTTACATTTCCATAAACTATGTGTTTACATTTTGTACAACGCGTTGAGAAAATGGGAAAATGTGACTGTAGTGGCTTATACGCGAGCTAAATAGGATGGGAAGTAATGGTTACGTTGTTGGCGGTCATGGTAAAGGAATAATAATGGGCGTTCCGTATGTATTCGTTTTAACTGAGGGGTTAAGTAGGAAGTATCCGACCCTTTTTCGTCTATTTCGACAAATATAGATATTTCAATATTGGGCATATGTCGGAAAAGCGGACAAAGTCGATATGCGGTGGACATATGTAACTCGACATGTGGATATCCGGGCGATATACGTCTGATATGAATTGCTCTTAGGGCAGCTTAGATCAGCTCACCACTGGCGTGAATTTGGAAGCAATTGAACGCTGAAGCTTGTATTTCTTGTAGGGATAATGTCCAGGACGTGGAAAAATCCTCAGTGATGGAATATTTGGATAGCCGCAGCGATTGCGAGAAAACATTTCCCAAATTTAGACACTGGACCATCCAATCAAGAGTTATTCCAAATCAACGTGTCTTCTACACTAAGGTAGAGACTAAAACTTCGTAAACTCAAAGGAGCTGAAATTCGAAAGCAATTTCAAACGAAGCACTTGACCCCTGTCTCAAAC